>JAIUZE010072647.1:0-23955 GCA_022085475.1 Heliosperma pusillum
AAAAATCATCAAGAACACTAAACATATTATAAATTTCCTACACAACATAAAAAATCATAACTTATGGAAAATCATAAAAATCATCAAGAACACTAAACATATTATAAATTTCCTACACAACATAAAAATCATAACTTATGGAAAATCATAAAAATCATCAAGAACACTAAACATATTATAAATTTCCTACACAACATAAAAATCATAACTTATGGAAAATCATAAAAATCATCAAGAACCCTAAACATATTATAAATTCATACAACATACTAAAAACCACTACTTACCATGTTACTACCAAAATCATAAAAACCATAACATGAACCAAAACTAAAGGCTATGTGACATTAATTCGTCGAGTAAATCGGAATTGTTACCTTAGCTAGCAAAACAATTAGCACCAAAATAATAAGAAGTATATATAATAAGAACCCTTCTACTAATCTTCACCCAAAATATACGAGTCTCCAAACTCGTCTTCAAAATCTTCCCCTATAAGAAATGACAAGAAAAACATTATTAGAACATAAAACTAAATTTCTCATAATGAAAGTGTTGAAAACGATCTTGACGGAATTGAAATTAAACCGTACGTGAAGATGGAGAGCGAAGAGGAGAGTCTAGAAATATAAGATAGGAAGGATTTAATTAAGAATTGAAGGTTTTATGAAGGTTTTGCTCAAGAACAATGAAGAACAAATGATGAACGACGAAGAACACGAAGAACGATTAAAGAAAGTGATATTTTGATCTTTATTTGATTTATTGTAAACTGAAAAGTTGTTGGTGAGTTATGTTGGGTGAGGGAGCCGTGTATTATAGAGGAAATATGGAGTCGGATTTTGAAATTGTTGTTACGGAATTAACTCGCGTTAAATCATTATATTACGGTAATTGATTAAATATTACGTTAATTAAATTAAATATCTAGATATTATGTTATATTAATGAAAAGAAATGAAAATATCAAGCCCTATGAGAGGACAAAGGAGACGTGAGAAATGAACACAAATCGGGTCTGTTTTTAAGCGATTGTGGAATTTAAGTTGACAGACCGATAAAGTTACAAATATCTTAGATATTATTATTAGTTTAATCATATTAATTAAAAGATCTAACATGAGTGAAAAATAGGTGACATGGGGCGTGTGAAATGGAGAGGAATCGGGTCTGATTTTGCGCGATTTGCGTAATTTAAACGGACGGATCGATAAAGCTACAAATATCTTAGATATTTGTATTAGTTTAATCGAAACAATTAAAATATCTCAGTGTATTGGAAAACGATGACCTGGCGTGTGTACTCATGCCAATTCAGTTTCGATTTGTACGTGGATTTTACGATGAGTCGGGAATAGTTAAATGACGTTCGGTTAAAACCGTAAACGTTATTCTTTAAATTCCGAATAAATTCAAAATAATTATATTAAATTATGATAAATCTTAATAAATCTAAATAAAAATAAATCAAAAATATTATTTTTTTAAATAAAATTTCGGTCCTCAAACTTATGAGGCGAGTCGGGAAAAAGTCAACGGAAGTCAAAGTTGACTGAAAAGTCGAGAAAAGTCGAAGATGACTTAAAAGTCAAGAAAAGTTTAGGACGACTTAAAAGTCAAGAAAAGTCAATGACGACTTTTAAAAAGTCAAGAAAAGTCAAAGACGACTTAAAAGTCAAGAAAAGCCAAAGACGACTAAAAACGGTCTTTTCATGAAATCACTCAAAAATTCCAAATACGAACGCGGAATTTCAAAATAAGACTCGGAACAAAAATTCCTATTTTAAAAACTTAAGTTCTACTGAAAAGTGTTAGTAAATATTTTTACTAGAAAAATCGGGTACTTTTCGGGTTGTTACATAGAAGATCCAGACTTCAAGGAGGAATGGAAGGTGTATTCAGAAGGAAAGCTCAAGAAGGGAAGTAAATACTTGACACAGAATGGGTTTCTCTTCCAAGGGAACAAACTATGCATACCTAGAGGTCCTTACAGAGGGTTACTAGTCAAGGAGGTCCATTGCAATGGGCTTGCAGGGCACTTTGGAGTACAAAAGACCTATGAGATATTACATGAGCAGTTCTACTGGCCCAAAATGCTGGGTGATGTGCAGGATACTATCAAGAGGTGCAAACCTTGTCAATTAGCCAAGTCACAGCTCCAAGCAGGTCCCTACACCCCTCTACCTGTACCAAACAAACCATGGGAGGACATCAGCATGGACTTCATAGTGGCACTGCCTAGGACACAAAGGGGCAAAGACTTAGTCATGGTGGTAGTGGACAGGTTCAACAAAATGGCCCATTTTGTTGCTTGCAAGAAGACAGAAGATGCCATGGGGGTAGCTGAGCTCTACTTCAAGGATATAGTAAAGCTGCATGGGGTGCCAAGGAGCATTGTGTCTGACAGAGACACTAAGTTCATGAGCCACTTCTGGAGGTCACTCTGGAGACTCCTATGGACAAAGTTACTCTTCAGCACAGCATACCACCCCCAAACAGATGGACAGACAGAGGTTAATAACAAAACTCTAGGAAGGATCTTGAGATGTATCATTGCTAAGTCATTAAAGGATTGGGATATCAAACTGTCACAGGCTGAGTTTGCATTCAATAGAGCTCCATCACACAGCACAGGTAAGACCCCTTTTGAAGTTGTTTATGGTGCTAATCCTCTAATGCCAACAGACCTAGCCTCAGTGATAAGGAAAGAAGTCAATTATGATGCCAAGGAAAGAGTACAACAAATGATGCAGATTCACAGTCAAGTCAAGAAACAGATTGAGAAGACAAATGAGATGTATAAGTCAAAAGCCAAAGGTCCAAAGAAAGCTAGGGAGTTCAAGGCAGGAGATATGGTGTGGTTGCACTTAAGGAAAGAAAGGTTTCCAGAGAAGAGGAAAAACAAACTCATGCCAAGAGCTGATGGTCCTTTTGAGGTGCTTGAAAGGGTAGGACCTAATGCTTACAAGATAGATTTACCAGAAGATTATGGGGTACATGGGACATTCAATGTGGGAGATCTAAGTCATTATCAGGAGGACTCTGAGGATGAAGAGGATTTGAGGGCAAATCTTTTTCAAGAAGGAGGGGTTGCAACAGGAGTTCAATGCCAAGCTCAAAGACAAGACCAACCAACCTATGATCAGTCCAACCATGATCCAATACCAACCTCACCCTATGTCAAAAGCTATCTTAATGCTTTGTATAGTCCAGGCCCAAGAAAACAAGCCATGACACGAGCCATTGATAGCCATGACACGAGCCAGGGCCAGCCAAGACAAAAGACAGACTCACAAAACAAGCCAACAAAACCTCAGGAAATTCAGTCAGCAGCAGTACCTTAGGGAGGGTCTTAGGGTAACTTCCAAGCTTAGGGACTTCAAACCAACTATGGGGCTTGGTTCTAGAGAGGGTCTACTACCTTTTTGTCCAGGGAACCTTCCTCAGAAAACGCCAGGAACACCTCTCAAAACAAGAGCCAAGTTCACCAGTCCAGTTCTCACCTATTCAAGAGCAGTTCAGCTGTCACTATCAAAGTTTCTTCTTTTGGCCAAGCAGACTCGAGGGCTTTTTGCTCAAACTTTGGGGACTAATACTACTCCAGTTTAGAACCAAAACACCAAGCAAAAAGTCCACTATGTACCATATAACAAAGCAGCAGCAAGGCAACAAGGAACCTGTCTCTTTCAGAACTGTTTTTCTAATGTTTACTTTATTTCAGTTTGTATCTGTTTGTAGTTGTTATTTTGTTTCTTTTGAGGATCATTACTAGCCTTAGATGTGTTTGGACGATCAAGATGTAATCCTATTGCCTATATAAGGCTTGTTTCTAATGAATGAAAGGCAGATTTGAAGTAAACACAAAAACTGAAACCATTGTTTATGTTGATATCTCTTGGCTGTGTGCTTGAGAAAAATTTCATTGCTGTGTGCTTGGAAGTGAACTTAGACCCTTAGCTATGTGCTGGGATCAAGGTTCAACCCTCAACCATTGGCTTTGTGCTTTGGTTAAGGTACTATCTCCTTCTTTCAGCATCCAGTCCAAACAAAAACAGAGCAATTTCCAAGTGAATAACCTTAGTTCAATTTGTAGTTGTTTTAACTTGTTTTCTGAATAGTTTCATTGCATAAATGGTACTGACATACAACTATACAAGGGCATGGTGAGATAAATTGACAGTAAATTTATTAAAAGAGGTTTATGGTGGTTTGCTGGATATGCAAAGGAGAAGAAACAAAAATGACATAAGGCGTGCAGCAAAGCGGGATGGAATTTCATGCTCTAAGTAATAAACAAACATACCTTGTGTGGTTTAAGAGGCAGTCGATATCAGGCATGGAGTTGAGTGGTTATGCCTAGACCTGGCAAAACTGACCCGACCCGAATAACCCGACCCGATAAGGCTGACCCGAGACCCGAAAGTGACCCGGAATTGCCTGACCCGAGGATGACCCGAAACCCGAATTGACCCGACCCGACCCAGACTCGACCCGAACCTTGACTGACCCGAAAGAGACCCGACCCAAAATAACCCGACCCGAAACCACCGACCTACACACGACCCGATTTGAAATGACCTTAAATGACCCAATTTATTGTGATTAGGGGTGACAATGAGACGAGACGGCCCACGTGCAGCTCAAGCTCGGCTTGGTCAAAGTCGACCCGTGCCAATTTGCCTCGACACGGGCTTGACTCGAAAACTAACTTGATCATTTTGACCTGAAAATGGCCTAAATAAATCGGATATGTATCTAAAATAACCCGACCCAAAATTACCCATACCCGAAATGACCCAGACCCGAAGTGACCCAAACCCGAAACTGACCCAAACCCGAAAGCGACCCGACCTGACCCGAAAGATTGAGCAAACCCGAGATGACCCGACCCATATTGACCCGACCGAAACCCGACCCGTTTGACCCATTTACCAGGTCTAGTTATGCCCTCTGTCTTTGTTGAGAGTTTTAAAATAATGGAGGATGAGTACATCCGCAAGCAAGTCGTCTATGATAATGCCTTGTCTCGCATATAAATAAGAATGGTGTGGAAAGGGTTTTAATAGCTGCTGTTACAAAATTCTGGTGTTGTCACCTTCGTTCTCAACGGACTTAGGTATTATTTGAATTAAACACATAAAGGTGTGGAGTAATTACCTTTGACCAAGTCTAAATTGCTTAATTAATGTGGAAATGACATTCAATTCCGTTATGTTGTTCAAAGTTCAAGAAAATGACCGGAACATGCCATTAATTTGTCAAGATTTTTTTTGCCAAGGTTACAAAACTATCATGGTGGGAGTGAAAATAGTACACTTGTCAGAAAAATGACACGGTGATTGTACTAAAATTTTACATGGCCACTCTTTGAACAAAATAAACGCTTGTGGGCTTTCAAGTCAAGATAAAAGGGAGTTAGATAAAAAAATTTATATGAGTACTTTTACGACAAGTTAAGTACTCATCGACTTCCAAGTCAAACAAAATTTCACATGGGTATTCCTACGAAAAGTTAAGGGATCATGGACTTCCAAGTCAAAAAATAAAAAATTCGAGACCTCACCACGTCAATACACCCCAAACGGTGCACGTGACAAGGTCCTGAGGGGGCAATTTGTAGGCACGAAAATTTTATTAAAGTGCCGAACATAAACTAAAATGAATTAGTTTAAGTTAATATTAAAGTTTAGCTTAATTTAATTATATTTGTCCCGCTCAATGGAATCCGGATAAACCCATATTGTAAATTGGGTTATTTGGGTCCTAAAGCAAAGAAAATTGTCGATTGGGCCCAATGAGAAGACAAGCTCATAAAAGAGTTAATCTAGAAGTCAAACCAATAAAGATTCAATTGGGCCCAAGAAGTCAAGCTCATGAAGAAAGCCCAAGTCTTTAAGTCCATTAACCAAGGGAGAAATCCATATAAATAAGAGACTTCTCCACCCTTTCAAGGTTGTATACATAACTTTCTGATATTAATATAAACTCATTTGTTTCTCGGCTTTGTGTTATAGTTTTATTACAATACAAAATTTGTTGTTACAACTAGTTTGAAAACATATGCATTGAACGGGTTAATTAACTTAGTTATATGAAAAAAAAAACCTTATAAGTGTTTAATGTCTACATCCTATATCTAATAATTTGTTTAGATATGATTATAATATCTCTTTCAAATAAAATAAAAGATAAATAAATACATAAGATGAATATGGTGGAAAGCCCTTTGTTGAATTGTTGATACTTGTGAAAAAATCAAATATTCCCACATTTGAGTGTAATCGCACATTGATAAAGAAGGAGAAAGTTTACCACTTTAAAAGGGGAGAGGCTACTCCCTCTATTGCCAATTTGTTTAAGAGTGGAACCTTATTGGGCTTATGAAGTGGACTCTCTCTCCTAAGTATGGGTGCAGCTCAAGCCCGATAATGATTTAACATGATATCAGAGCCCATGTAAAAAAGACCTCGGTATGAAGAAAGGAAAAAAAACCTAGGCCAAGAAATTGCAACCGTTGAAAAATAATACGGTCTGCTTGACAGCTGAAAGAGAGGCCAGATTGCCCCTCAGTCTGATTTAAAGTGGGCTCCCTAGGCCCGATAATGAATTAACAATATTCAACATTGGATTACTTTAACGATCATTTGAAATCATGTCATCATATAAGTTACATTACGGATTATTATTTCATTGTTACGGATGATTCTCTCTTTTCAAATTAAAAAGTTAACTAACTATATTATTGTAATAATTAAGAGGGTTCCATTAATATTGACCTTTTTATCGCTTTTTCTCCCGCCTAAACAAAATGTCAAAACTTAAAAATTAACATAGAATGTACCGTTTGAGTAGAAAAGAAGATGATACAACTATATGTAATTATATAATTGTGAAAACACCAAATTCAGAAGCATAATTTGTTTAAGTTTATACCAATTTATCGTTTTTATAGAAAAAATAAAGTTAAATGTATAACTCTCCATTCATTTTATTAATCGTTTTAGGATGCTTCACATAAAATGATAAGTCTTTTGTTATATGCAATTATTGATCTTTGAAAATAATATAAATAAGTATTTTCCACCAATCTAACTGTTTAAACTACATTTTATTTTATCTTAACACGACTTTTAATATGAAATGGAAGAAGTAATAAAATGTATAAATAGATGTAAAATATTTTTTAATCTGGTGCGATTAGAGTTGTTCATGGGCCGTCTCGCCCATTATGCCCGACCCATCCGACCCGCTTCTTTAACGGGCTTCGACAAGTATTTTTACCCGAACAATTAAGAGGGTGAGCGAAGCCCGGTCCGCCAACCTAAATGGACGAGTATGGACAATAAGAAAAGCCCACGGGCCGACCCGCTAGGCCCGTTTCCTATTTAAATCCTTTAATTTTTATTCTTAAAAATGACATTTTTGATGAAATTTGTATCAACTTTATAGGGATATGGAATACGAAAGTAGTAATTTGTAAAACATAATGCGTAAACTATAAAGGTTAAAATATAACGGAAATGTCTATATATTTTAATTAATAAATTAAACGTCTAAATTAAATAAATGTTCAAACAATAATAATGTAAATCAAGACAATATTTTGATAAATTATAATTAATTTATTAATTATTATTCTTAAATTAATACTAGTACAAAATTAGTTTAATACGAGTATATATTTGTGATTTTTCCAAGGAAAAAAATGGAAGCCCGCTAGCCCGCGGGTTACCCGGCCCAAAAGTAAAGGGCGGGTACGGGCACACAATTAGTCCCGTTTAAGCGGGCGGGCTTTAGTCTACTTTGCCCGTTGGGTAAAGTTATTCTTCTTGGCTTGGGCCATGTCTGGCCCAAACCCCGAAATGGCCACCTCTAGGAGCGATTGCAATTAATGTTTAAAAATTATAATCTATTTAAGTTTTACTTAAATGTTTTGGGTCGTCATAATTACTTATATTTGAAAGTAAAGAGATTTAGTTCTACAACCTAAAAGTAAAAAAATTTAATTATTTGTTTGTTTATGGACTCACAATAGTTTTGTAAAACACCTATTTTTATTATCATGATTTATAAAATTCTATTTTAGTAGAGTTTATCATTGTTTATGACATATTAATAACCAATTATTTAGGTATATTTAGCACCATTATATTTTGAATTATGCTTTTGTGTTGATACCTAAGGTCAAATGATTACTTCTATTTATAATCATAATATCACCCTAACTTATAGTAGTTTTCCGATATGAGACAATTTTACTATTTATAGGTAACATATTCAACACATCTGCATTATTTTTTAATGTCAGACAAATAACATACTAAGAATCGCACCTCTCCAAATAATATGAGATTTCTACGGGATAGCATTTTGTTTTCCACGAATCCAATAATATTATTTTCATAATATTTTTTACAGTAGGTTTTTGTCAAATGAAATGTAAACGTTGTTATATAAAAATTATAAACATCACTTGAACATAATATATGATATATATATTATAATAATTAAAGATTTTCACTTTATTTTTTATATCAAAATATTATTTATGATACTTTTTTAAATTGATTCTTGATGATGTAAATTTTTTTATTGTGTAGATTAAAATCCAAACATTAAGAGATCTCTAAGATAAAACATACAAACTCAAAATATTTTAGCTTAATACATATGAAGTACTATATTACTGTCGTTTTACCCTTGCTTTTACCTTATATTTGACTTGATTTTGTGCGTTTCAATTGACGAATAACTCATTTTACTAATTAATTAGATGTTATTAGTTTATATTGCATTTATTTCGAGTAATCGTTATATATCAGAGATTTGGTACTGCTTTTTGTTGGTTTGGTTTTGTAGGTACTTGGTTGTGAATAAATGAAATAAAATTCGGGGAAGTGAGTCTAAAACGAGATCATATGAGATGAAATAAAGACAAATTTATAAAGAGTACAAGACCGAATGAAACAAGAAAAGTCGATACAAGGATTGTAATAATCAAGTAGAGGCGTGGACCAAAGTTTGAGTCAAATAAAAGTTCCGAGGCACGCTTTAATCGAGCCACCATGGCTATGCTCATAGGCCACGATGTTGAGCCGAAAAATTCAGTCACTAGTCCATTACTCGTCTCAGCATCGAAATCCAAACCCGACTTCTGGGACCAATTGCACCTCCTTGCTCTTCTACCTCAGTCGGCCAACACAAGTAACAAAATTGGAACTGATTCGGCCACCGGCTGGGAACCCCTTTCGTGAAAATGGGTTTCAGCCGGCCGGCCAGCCACCGGCTGGAAACTCCCTTCGAGAAAATCGGTCGATGGATTTCAGTCGGTCCGACAGCAGGCTGGCCGGCCAGCCCAAATCCGTATTTGTGCGAGTGTTTTGTGGGAATGTTTTGTATTTTTTATTATTAAATAGAAACACTCATAAGAAAAAGGGGATTAGAAAGAGACCCATATTATTAGTTAGACCCATGCTACTAGATAAGTATTAGATTATTAGACTAGCTTTCAAGACCGTCTCATCTTAATAAAACCTAGATCTAGATTAGTTTAAGTTTAATCATTCATTTAATCCTTCCCAAATTCTTGGAATAGTTTATTTCACCCGAATTTTGTATGAAGATTAAATCGAAAGATTGAGGTTTTATTCAAGTTCGTATCTGATAAGGTTGTTGTGATAATAGTAACTTGCGTTACGGAGTGTGAGAAATAATACTTGTTGAACTTGTTATTGTGAGCTATATTGTTCAGGCAAGTACATTGTACCCTTTGATTCTCTGTGACCAGAAGTCATCGGATAAATACCTAAGTTGTGATGTGATTAGTGGTAATACGTTGATAGGATCGTAACAATTGTTAGCTGACTATGTTTATTCATTTCACCATTGAATAATGTTGTGAATTGTGTTGCGATTACTATTGTGAATATTTCTACAAATAGTAATGGTTGCAAATGGTTTATCGGTGTTGGGCAGGATTATGTGTTAATAATGTGTACAGAGATGTATTGCTTACGTCACTTGTTTGATTGATATTAAGGGGAAATGCGTTAACAACCTATATGAAATGATGTTATGTGAAATAATGATATATGTGGGTATGTATACGTATATGGCTGTTGATTACTATGTGGAGATTACTATGAGGAGGATGTGTAACTTAACGATGATATGTACAATTGTGAAACTGTGAACGTGGATGGTATATGTATGTAAGCTGTAATCCTATGAAAGAGTGCAGAACTATGGTGTTTTTGTGACAAGATGAAACGAAATGGACCGAATGGTAAAACATTGCGTATGTTGGTTATGAACGTTGTGACTGTTACTAGTATAAGTGTGTTGGTTGTGGTATGAGCGAACTTTGGGGACAAAGTTCATTTTAAGGACGGAAGACTGTAATATCCGGTATTTTAGAGATGTTGACCGACCATGGACTGACCTTTGACCATAGGGGGATTGTCCGTTGGATGAGACTTTGGGGAACTGTACTCTCAGCCGGTGGAGCTCGACCAAGTAGACTTTACTCGGTCAAGTGCATATGTCACTCGACTGAGTGGGGCCTACTCGACTGAGTGCACTCTTACTCGGTCGAGTGTGTCAGAAATCAGACCGCGATAAATATATTTCGGGACTTATTCTTAATTCATAAATTATTATTTACAATTACGCTTCTCTCTCTAAACCTATCTTCCTCATACTTTCTAAACTCTAACCACCCTATGAGTGTTGGAGTTAGTGTCCTCCACAGTTAGTGTGATAACATGAATAAATTTCTTACAGGTTCACAGGGTATACTTAGTATTCTTATCAGTTGATTAACGTTTATCGATAACGGTTGGCTTACTAGGAGTTTCACGTTACTGTCATTTTAATGGCGGTGATCAACTGGTCCCTAAAAGTCACACCTAAAGGATGTGTCTGAGAGATGTGATTATATGAATAATATAATCATATTGATGCCTTATTATATGACTAAAAGGTTAGTCAATAGATATGTGATCGGACCTGTCGCGAGTCCTGGTCAAAGATAATTAACCCAAACTAGGCTAACAACAAATTAATGTAATTAGGGAAGTATGGGGTTGATCTCGGGGAGACGGGAGATACTTGTGAATAGTTATGATTAGAACTCTACCTTGTACGATTGGCAAATGTTTGTCACTAATTAATAAATGCTATAATAGAAATGATAACAATACAATAAAGAAAAGGATCTAGGGATCGGGGTTCACATGCTAGTCAATTTAATAGCAAAGTTGATTACGGGTTTAGAAAAATCATAGTTGTCCAAGTCTTTAAATGGTATATTCCTTTCGGATTCATACCGACTTTTTAACAGGTCCTAATGTCTTCTCAGCCTTGCTAGGTCATTAAACTATTCTTGCCAGTCCTTTAATTTTCATCTCGACTCTCGCCCTTGAGACGGAAATTGACAAGTACAAACAAATGTTTATGGCCATTAAACAAAGTCTATCACGAGATTCAAGCAAGAAATAGAGACAACAAAGAACGATTCTACCGGAACCAATTTATACTTATAAATTAATTAGACATGTTAACCCTTCCCCTAGAACAAAGATTACTTATGCATGATTAACAATGAAAGGGAAACTAAGATTATAAAACTAAGAATGGTAAACATGATAAAGGAAATACTAAAAGAAAATGAAACTATAATGTAAAAACAAGAATAAGGATTACCGAAAAGGATGAGCAAAGATTGAAATGGAATAAGAACTTGAATAGGAAATGCAAACCCGGAAACTTGAATTCCAATTACAAGTAGAACCATACAATTGAAGAAAACTTAGAACTAAACTAAATTAGAGAAAACTAAAACTAAACTAAACTACAAAATGGAGAAAGAGAGAAAAAACTAAACTAAAGAGAGGAGTGTTTTTGTACATGTTAATTGTGTGTGATGCATAGGCTATTTATAGGGTTGAGAGGCTGCTGTGTTTCGTCCAAATTCATACCCTAGACAACCTAATAAAGCACTCCATTAAGGCTTGGTAGAAGAAGAGCCAAGAAGCGTTCATCAGCAGACATATCCGATGGGGTTCACCACATACCCGATCGGGTATATAGTGTTCTTGGTGCTTTGACTTTCGTTTCACCTCCCTTGGCATTTGACTTGACTTTCATTATCCCCATTGACCTTTTGAGTCGGGTTTGATGATAGGGTTTGAGGTAAAATGTTGATTTCTTCGCCTAATTGATCGATCTTCTGACAACTGCGAAATCGTCTTTGCTTCTTTTTTTCTTTTGAATCAGTGAACCTTTTTGAAATGCCTTTGACTTGGTCTAGCTTTCTTCTTCAAATCGTCGGGTTCTAGGCAAATGCTCGGAAATATAGAAAAAGGGCGTAGAAACGTCACTATCCCTACAAAACAGGTTAGAACATAGGAATTCGCCTAGAAGACGATATTAGCTCATAAAATGGCTTAACAAAGCACAAATGACATACAAAACCGAGCTAAATTGGGGATTAAAATCATACAAATATTCACTTATCAAACTCCCCCAAGCTAAACCCTTGCTTGTCCTCAAGCAAGCATACAATAACAAACATGACAAGGACAAGGGCGACGAGTAAAAATCAATCCAACCAAATGCAAATCTCATCAAGTAGCTTATAGAGCACAATGAAACACATCCCGAAACAACGTGGGCATAAGGAAAATGCAAAACATGGTTGAGATTTACTTAACAACGCTACATAAGGAACATCAAATAGACTTTTCGGTTCTTGCATGATCTTTTGACAATGGACTCTCACGGTGCACTCAACACTCAAATTTTTATATAAATCAAGGAAATATTTTTTTATATTTGAGTGGCACTCTCCTATCTACGACTCATGAGAATACGCCCGCAATCTAATATGGTAAACATTCCAAAACTACAAGTCAAAACAATCATGAAAAGCATAGAAAGAAGCCAAAAGCAAGAAGAAGGCTATGGGAGATGGGTAACAAAGTGGAGAAATGAATTATGGTAATGTGGAGCTAAGGTCAAGCTAGCAACATACCAATTATGCAAGGATGCTCAATCAAGACTTGGAACCATTCCCAAGAAAATAAAACTAAGCCAAAAATAGCAAATTGGCTTATACTCATGGCAACACAAGAGTGAATTTCCCAACTTTTTGAATTTCGGATCATGGAAAAAACACTCACAACTTCTTCTTCTTTTCATAAACCATTTTTTTTCTCTTTTCAATACATGCTTCTTTCTTTCTTTTCATTCTTTCATATTCAACATCATTTTTTTTTCATTTCTTTTTCTTTTCATTTTTTTTTTCTCATTCTTTTTTTTTTCTTTGAACTCTTTTTTTTTTCTTTTTCTTTATCTTCGGCACGACAATCAGTAATTCCGTCCAATCAAGATCACTTTGACATAACTTGAACAATATCCCAAATGAGCACCCAAACACAAACGGTATAGCTACTAACTTAACAAGGTAGGCAATATTTTTACATGTAGCTAATGAAATGTGAAACAATGTGAAAAGGGGCTAAATTTAGGCAATGGATTCAAAGTGAATGGCTTCAAATGCTTTTAAATCATGAATGTAATGCTCACTAGAAATGGAATGAAAACCATACTTGTGCGTTTTTGATGTGACGCAAATCATAAGGAGAAACTACACACACCTAATTGGGATCGAGTATAGATGTACCGATCACTGGAGGCTCTACCTTACCGTATATGTAGTTTGCCAAAGTCAAGATCAAGCCTAATAAGTCTAAAATCATTCCGTCACCCACTGTGTACAAGACATCCCCATGTATGCAAAATCCCGTCAAAAGCGTGAAACATTGGCTAAAAAGCTACAATAAGGGAAATGCATTGAGGAATGTCATTATGCACAACACAATTGGGTGGACAAAACACACAACTTTTATTAAAAAAAAAATTTAATTTTTTTGATTTTTTTGGATTTTTCAAATTTTTCAAATTCAATAAACAACTAGACTAAATAAACAACGACACAAACTAAATCCCTCCCCCAAGCTAGAATAACACATTGTCCTCAATGTGCGAAACAGTTTAAGCGCAGAAAACACAAAGAAGGACAACATAACCAACAAAGGAATGGGGGACGACTCAACAAAATGGTAAAGAAAGAAAAGAAAACATACAACCGTGCAGCAGCTCCCCCAAGCTCGCTTGAAAACGGGGGCAAAGTACAACCCAAGCACCAAAGTACCTGTGATGAACAAGCTACTACAATACTAGATAAAATTATTGTCTTATTGTCAAAGCTATTAGAACCAAAACCAAATGAATTATTTAAAAATTAACATTATTAAATTGTCCTACAAAAATAATTTATTTCATAACAAAATTATAATAATACACGGGTTGCCTCCCGCGAAGCTTTATTTAAATGTCTTTCTAGGCTCTTTATTAATGAAAATCATTCTTCGTGCCTTAAAAAGCATGTCAATGCCATTAGAAGTCGATCATATACCTGCGCATAAGCTATACAAAAACATATGTAAGCAATTGACAAGATATAGGCATGAAATATTGAAGGTAAGAATTGATATATCTTATCATTGTGCGCATGACAAACTTCATAGATGACCACTGAACTGCTCCACTCGTCAGTGAGAGATGGAGTGAAATGTTTAAGATCATGGAACAAACAATTAGTTCCCAAAATATCATTAGTGGACTCTAATTGGGGGTAGGGTGAATCATAGGAGTGGGAATAAAAAATGGGTGGTTGATCCCACTTAATTTCAAGGCTAGGTTCACAAAACCCAGTATCATTTTCAAATAAATCTGGAATATCCTTAGCGAAGGGAATTTCAAATAAATCTGATGATTCGATCGACGACTCTCCATTGGAGTTACAAATGGGCTTAACAACATCCTTGTCTAAAGTCTCGACTACTATATGGTCAATATCAATAATGAGGGTCTCAAAATTGTCAAATGGAACGACACTAGAGTGACTTTCAATAGAAAAGGTTGGACCATCATCATCGTCATCTATTAATTCATATGATTGGGGAGAATTAGACTCACATGGGGGGCATGAAAAAGCGAAAAAGAGGAAAAGGAAAATTGATTGGCTTACTTCTTTTAAACGCGGGTTCTTCCTTTTGCCCTTTGAGCATTTGAACTTGAGCCATGATTTCATTGAGTTGCTCTTGGATTCTCAACCGCCGGTGCGTTTCTTCCCTAGATTGGGATGCCATAAAGTTCAAGAAAATCCAAAGTTCCTCTCCTCTCTTCTGATAAATACTTCCACCACTTAATTGCATAGCCAGGCTACGACACTCAATGAGCATTCCATGAAGCACGACATGTCTCATATAGGTCTCATCAAGGGTATACCCAAGAGAGATAATATGGTTATAATAGCTATAAAATCGGTCGAGGTATTCATGGAAAGGCTCATTCTCGCATTGTGGAGGTTGGAAATAGATAGTAATTGAGAGAAAATAAAGCAACCCCTTTGAAAGAAAATATTCCTATTACCTGAAAAGAGTCACTATACTACAAGGAAAAGGTTAGAAAAATCTCAAGAAACAAGTGTTCCTCGAGACAAAAGAAAAAAAAAAGAAAAAAAAAAGAAGAAAAAGACAAGGTAAAAATCTACTAATCACAAATAAACAAAACCGTGCTCCCCGGCAACGACACCAAAATTTGATCGGACCTGTCGCGAGTCCTGGTCAAAGATAATTAACCCAAACTAGGCTAACAACAAATTAATGTAATTAGGGAAGTAAGGGGTCGATCTCGGGGAGACGGGAGATACTTGTGAATAGTTATGGTTAGAACTCTACCTTGTACGATTGGCAACTGTTTGTCACTAATTAATAAATGCTATAATAGAAATGATAACAATACAATAAAGAAAATGATCTAGGGATCGGGGTTCACATGCTAGTCAATTTAAAAGCAAAGTTGATTACGAGTTTAGAAAAATCATAGTTGTCCAAGTATTTAAATGGTATATTCCTTTCGGATTCATACCGACTTTTTAATGGGTCCTAACGTCTTCTCAGCCTTGCTAGGTCATTAAACTATTCTTGCCAGTCCTTTAATTTTCATCTCAACTCTCGCCCTTGAGACGGAAATTGACAAGTGCAAACAAATGTTTATGGCCATTAAACAAAGTCTATCACGAGATTCAAGCAAGAAATAGAGACAACAAAGAACGATTCTACCGGAACCAATTTATACTTATAAATTAATTAGACATGTTAACCCTTCCCCTAGAACAAAGATTACTTATGCATGATTAACAATGAAAGGGAAACTAAGATTATAAAACTAAGAATGGTAAACATGATAAAGGAAATACTAAAAGAAAATGAAACTATAATGTAAAAATAAGAATAAGGAGTACCGGAAAGGATGAGCAAAGATTGAAATGGAATAAGAACTTGAATAGGAAATGTAAACCCGGAAACTTGAATTCCAATTACAAGTATAAGCATACAATTGAAGAAAACTTAGAACTAAACTAAACTAGAGAAAACTAAAACTAAACTAAACTACAAAATGGAGAAAGAGAGAAAAAACTAAACTAAAGAGAGGAGTGTTTTTGTACATGTTAATTGTGTGTGATGCATAGGCTATTTATAGGGTTGAGAGGCTGCTGTGTTTCGTCCAAATCCATACCTTAGACAACCTAATAAAGCACTCCATTAAGGCTTGGTAGAAGAAGAGCCACGAAGCGTTCATCAGCAGACATAGCCGATCGGGTTCACCACATACCCGATCGGGTATATAATGTTCTTGGTGCTTTGAATTTTGTTTCACCTCGCTTTGCATTTGACTTGACTTTCATTATCCCCATTGACCTTTTAGTCGGGTTTGATGATAGGGTTTGAGGTAAAATGTTGATTTCTTCGCCTAATTGATCGATCTTCTGACAACTGCGAAATTGTCTTTGCTTCTTTTTTTCTTTTGAATCAGTGAACCTTCTTGAAATGCCTTTTACTTGGTCTAGCTTTCTTCTTCAAATCGTCAGGTTCTAGGCAAATGCTCAGAAATATAGAAATAGGGCGTAGAAACGTCACTTTCCCTACAAAACAGGTTAGAACATAGGAATTCGCCTAGAAGACGATATTAGCTCATAAAATGGCTTAACAAAGCACAAATAACATACAAAACCGAGCTAAATTGGGGATTAAAATCATACAAATATTCACTTATCAATATGACTAAATGGTTAGTCAATGTAAGGATGATACGATTATTTAATAACGATTAAATAATATTAGCTGAGACGAATTAAATGTAATTCGAAATTGAATATAAACCGTTATATTTAATCAATGTACATAATGTAAGCTTCAACGAATTAAAATGTTAATTCATAATTAAACATAATATGTTATATTTAATTAGCAAATTATAAATATACGGATATTAATAGTTGACGTATACATTATATTACATGTTAATATAACCGAAAAAGGAAGGAGAAAATAGTGTTTTTCTTCTCCTAATTTTCGGCTAATAAGAGAAAATATCTCCTATTATTCTTTTATAGTAACTAGGTCAAAAACCCTAAGAACAAGACTAGTAAAAAGAGGAGAGACTCCTCCTTCTACCACTAAGTGTGGTTCGGCCGAAATAGAGGAAAGAAGACAAGAAAAATTCATATTTTTCTCTCTAATTCTCTCTATCATTCATCATCACACAAAAGAAAAATTAGCAGTAACTTTTCTCTAAAATTCTAGCACAAGCAAGGCATATCTCGGAGCATCTTGGGTGCAACAATTAGGAGGATATCGATTTCGATATTGTTCATAGGCCAAAATTTGCTAGGTCCAAAGGTTAATTCTAAATTCCTATAATTTTATATTATGCAATTCATTTATGACTCGTAATTCATATACTATAGTTTCGTTATAATCCGTAAATAAATGACAAAATATACCGATATTTCCTACAAGTGGTATCAGAGCCAAGGGCTACAAAATTATTTTATATGTTTTTCATAATTGATGAAATATAAGATTAGAAAGATTAGAAAAAAAAAAGTTTTTTTTGTGTTTTTGCTGCTGCTGCTGAGAATTTTTTTTTTTTTTTGCCTTGTTTTTCCATTTTGATTCATTATAATTGTTGTTTTAAATAGTTAAGACGATAACATGATGAATTTGTAGTTGTTTTGATTTAATAAGGATTAAATTAAAATGTAAATGGAAATCGATTTGAATGTTCATCGCTATATTTTTTCGGTATTCATTGATTTAGATATTCATTTTAATTTGTTAAATTGAATCATCTAGTTTGTATTTATGTTTAATAATGATTAGATGTTGATAATTTGTACCGATCTTGAAAATATTAGTAACATCAAATTAAATTGTATTTTTTTTTAAAATTAAACGTGGCTGCCAAAAAGAAAAAAAAAATCTGTTTCGTTTTTTTTTATTTTTGGTCGAAAGTTTTTTTTTTGTTATTATTCATTATTCATTATAATGATAATGTTTCGTTTATTGTTGTGAAGAAGTTTAAAATAATATTGTTTTAATTCATGTTAAAGAATATGAATTAAAATTTTATTATGTTTGGTTGGGGTTATTGTGATTAATTAAGGAATTGTCACATAATTTTGATCAATTTAAAAGGTGGTTTGGATAAATTACTCTTCATAATTAAAGAATTATGTCTTGGATGATTAATTTATAGTTGATGCATTTTATTTTGTTGAATGAATGGTTGAATGGTTTAATTTACGTATTTTTGCAATCGGTTGTAATTTGTATTACCTAGTGTGACCTTAGTTGATCATGTTTTCGTAATGATGGAAACATGATTTTTGATGTAATTTTGAGATCTCGAATCTTCACTTTATTTTTCATCAAATTATTTTTTTAAATTAGAATGTAAATAGGTTTATATTTTGTAATTTATTAAATGCATTTTGAGAAGACTAAAGATGGAGATCGGATTGGTCACTCCCGCTACATGGACCAAGATGAAACATCAAGACAAGCTTCTCGGGTCCAAATGGGTTGGATTCCAAAGTTGTACTTTGTTCATTTTGATAGATAGGCCACACTAGGAGTTTGTAATATTTTTATGTATTTTTCCGTTCTTGCTTCTTTTTCATCACATGATAGTTAGTGCATCATATTCCGCCTAAACCAAACCACCTACTACTAAAATGCATGAAAATTGACTCATATAGTTTGAATGTTAGTTATCATGGACATAAAGATGTCACTCGAATTTAAGCCATCATTTTAGTTTATTCATTCTCGCATGCTAGATATTAGTTCACTTAAAATTGAATTAAAATAAAATTGATGGGATCTTATTCTAAATCTAAAATTGAGACTAGTCTTTATAGGCCAAACTACTATGAATCCCTTCTTCGTCGGTAGGCATATAGGACCTTACCCTCCATATGACCCCTTCTACGTTGGGTAAGTAGTGTGTGTTGACCTATTTTATCTCAACATTATAGTCCGAAGAGTTTCTCGTGATTATGATGGACTAAAGATAGAATTTACAGAAATTTATCGGCCAAGAATTCTAAAGGTAGAATTAACCAAGAGGTTGGCTTATCAATTTACAGATAATTGAGTCTTGGGATCATTTATATAATTCTTGAGGGAGGTCAATTGTATAAATGCTCGAGTCTTTACATTAAAACAAATTTTGCACTAGACTTAAATTCAAAACGATGAGTATGTTTATTATGTTTTTTCTTCTTTTTCAGTGTAGAACTCGTTTACATTGATAATACTGCATATAACAAATGGCTGGAAATACTGATATCCCTATGCCAAGTGCCACGCTCGCGCGCGAATCCTGGCTTAAAGCGTTTATGGACCACATGAATCAGTCCACACGACTGAAGAATGACGGGTCCAACTTTGCGGACTGGGAGGCGGCATTACGGAATGCTGCCATTGCTGACGGTAAGCTCAAGTACTTGACTGAGCCAATACCGCCAAACCCAGGCCCCAATGCGAGAGCTAACGAGACACTTTAATACAGTGACTTCGTTATGGAAGCGGGTGCGATAAAGAACGTACTCATCTTTGCAATGGAAAGCAATTTGCAAAAACGCTTCATTGCCCAAGGTGCAAACAAGATTTTCACCACGCTCACTAACGAATTCTCAAAATTACCGAGGATCGTTACTTATGAGCATACATGTCGCTTCTTTGAGGCGAAACTCCAGAAGGGCCAACCGGTTAGCCTACACATTCTTGATATGATTGAGAATGTCGAGAAACTTGAGGCACTTGATTGCAAAATCAGTGAGAGCATAGTCATTGACCGTGTGCTTCATTCACTTCATGATGGTTTTGCCCTTTTCCGGGCAAATTACTATATGAATGATATGAAAAAAAGTCTTCATCATCTACACTCACTTCTCGTACAGACCGAGAATGATATGAAATTGAGTGGGAGCATGAAGCAAGATGTAGGAAAGCCAAAGTTTAAAAAGTCAGGAAACGGCAAGAGTGGGCCTGGTGAGACTAGTGGCTCACAAGGCAAAGCAAAGAGCAAGGACAGTAACATGGAGTGCCACCATTGCCATAAGACTGGTCATTGGAGGAGGAACTGTCCCGTGTACCGTGAGGACATAAAAGCAGGCCGCGTCACTCCCGTTGGTATGTCATCTTTTATTGATATGATTGAGATTAACCATGCAAGTTTCGGAACTTGGGTACTTGATATAGGTTGTGGTTCTTATCTGTGTAATCATTTGCAGGGCCTAAGAAACATCACACCTCTCGCAAAGGGTGATGTGGACCTGCGAGTGGGGAATGGAGCAAGAGTTGCTGCAGTTTCAGTGGGAATATATGTAATCCAACTCCCGAGTGGTTTTGAGTTATATTTATATAACTGTTGCTATGTACCCAGTTTATCTAAGAACATTATTTATGTTTCCGTACTGGATAAAGACGGTTTTTCATTTTCAATAAAAGACAATAGCTGTATTTTCTCTTTTAATGAAATGATTTATGGCAAAACAGTTTCCATGAATGAAATTTATATCTTAGATCAAACCACAGACATATTGCATGTGAATAATAAGAAATTAAAGGTTGGTGACAAAGATCAAACTTATCTATGGCACTGCGGTATGGGACACATAAATGAGAAACGTGTAAAGAAGCTCATTGACAATGGGACTATCTCCCCATTTGATTATGAATCATTTGGCACGTGTGAATCATGTCTTATCGGTAAAATGACTCGAATTTCCTTCAGAGGTGTTGGAATGCGCGCTAGTGACCTATTAGGACTCATACATACTGATGTATGTGGACTTATGTCAATAAACGCAAGAGAAGGCTATAGATATTTTATCACTTTCACGGATGATTTGAGTAGATACGGATATGTCTACTTAATGAAGCATAAAAGTGAGTCCTTTGAAAAGTTCAAGGATTACCAGAATAAGGTTGAAAATCAACTAGGAAGAAAGATTAAAGCACTTCGTTCAGATCGTGGTGACGAATATCTTTCAAATGAGTTTGATCAACACCTTAAAGACTGGGGTGTAGTATTACAGTTAACTCCACCTGGAACACCTCAATTAAATGGTGTGTTCGAACGGAGAAATCGAACATTACTTGATATGGTTCGATCCATGATGGGTCACACGGTAGTACCTGATTCATTATGGGGTTATGCTCTTTTGTCAGCTGCTCTTATACTTAACCGAAGTCCGTCTAAAGCTGTAGACAAGACTCCATATGAGTTATGGAAGGGAACGGTCCCTAACTTGTCCTTTATTCGGGTTTGGGGCTGCGAGGCTTATGTCAAGTGGAGACACGAGGATAAGCTCGGCCCGCGATCGGTCATGACATACTTTATTGGTTATCCAGAAGGAATGTTTGGTCATTACTTCTATTCGCCCACCGAACAACGAGTTTTTGTTGCGGCTAGTGCGAAGTTCATAGAGAAAGAGTTTCTCGAGAATAAGTCAAGTAATAGAACCTTCGATCTGTCGGAGATTCAAGAACCATCAACCGAGCAACCAATGGAGGAAGATGTTCCTTCAACTTTTGCTACGGTTAACATCCTTATGGAACCTAGGAGGTCGCGTAGAGTCTCCAATCCTCCAGAATGATACATTGGTATGGTCGAGGAGAATGAGAGAGATGATGTTTTACTCCTAGAGATTAACGAACCCGTTACCTGTAAAGGTGCAATGACCTGTTCCGACTCTAAGCTATGGCTTGAAGCCATGCAATCCGAGATGGACTCCATGTATGAGAATGACGTATGGGATCTTGTTGATTTGCCTGATAAGGTACGGCCTCTTCAGTGCAAATGGCTTTATAAGATAAAGCATTCCGTAGAAGGACAACCAGACACCTATAAGGCACGACTAGTGGCAAAAGGTTTCACGCAAGTGCTAGGATTGCATTATGATGAAATTTTTGCACCCGTAATTATGCTGCGTTCCATTCGGATAATCTTAGCGATTGCCGCTTTTCATGACTATGAAATTTGGCAGATGGATGTGAAAACCACCTTCTTAAACAGTTATTTGGAGGAGGAATTGTACATGGTACAACCCGAAGGTTTCATTGATCCTAAAAATCCTAAGAAAGTTTGCAAGCTTAAGCGTTCCATTTATGGACTTAAGCAAGCTTCTCGGAGTTGGAATCATCGTTTCGACCAGGTGATAAAAGAGAATGGTTTCCTTCGATCGGTCGAGGAACCATGCTTGTATGTCAAGTCGAGTAGAAGTAAGATTGTCTTCCTAATATTGTATGTTGATGACATACTCTTGATTGGGAATGACATCCCTCTCTTATCTTCGGTAAAAGTATGGTTAAAGAACCATTTCCAGATGAAAGATCTGGGTGAGGCACAATGCATATTGGGGATCCGTATCTATAGAGATAGATCACGACGGATGTTATGACTCAGTCAAGAGTCTTATATAGATAAGATTCTTGAGAGGTTCAGCATGACCAACTCCAAGAAGGGGAACCTTCCAATGATTTCTGGGAGGCATTTGAGTAAAGACCAGGCACCCAAGACATTGGAAGAGGTCGAGCGCATGAGTCGTGTTCCTTATGCATCAGCTATAGGATCGATCATGTATGCCACGATATGCACACGTCCGGACGTGGCATATGCATTGAGTATGACGAGTCGGTACCAAGGCAATCCAGGTGAAACACACTGGATGGCTGTCAAAAACATCCTTAAGTACTTACGAAGGACTAAGGATTGGGTATTGAATTATGGAGGAGACACTGAGCTATGCGCAATCGGTTACGCAGATGCTAGCTTCCAAACAGATCGAGATGACTCAAAATCTCAGTCTGGATTCGTCTTTACTCTTAATGGCGCTGCCGTGAGTTGTAAAAGTTCCAAACAGAGTGTTATAGTAGATTCTACAACTGAGTCCGAGTACTATGCCGCTTCGGAAGCTACAAAGGAAGCTATATGGATGCGTAAGTTCTTACAAGGACTAACCGTAGTTCTTAGTTCGAATGACCCTGATCGGTTATGTCGCGGTCCCGATACAAAAATAATTACCCGCACTTAGGCTAACAACATAAGGAATGTAATTAGGGAAGTAGGGTGTCGATCCTCAGGGAGTACGTGTTAACTATGAATTGCTATGGAGTGATTTTCATTTAAGTTCGAGTCATTAGAGGTGGTTGTCTAAACTACTAACATAAAATAAAACGACATGTATGCTGTAACAACCCGAAAAGTACCCGATTTTTCTAGTAAAAATATTTACTAACACTTTTCAGTAGAACTTAAGTTTTTAAAATAGAAATTTTTGTTCCGAGTCTTATTTTGAAATTCCGCGTTCGTATTTGGAATTTTTGAGAGATTTCATGAAAAGACCGTTTTTGGTCATCTTTGACTTTTCTTGACTTTTAAACCGTCTTTGACTTTTCCTTGACTTTTTAAAGTCGTCATTGACTTTTTCTTGACTTTTAAGTCGTTCTAAACTTTTCTTGACTTTTAAGTCAT
>JAIUZE010072650.1:0-18992 GCA_022085475.1 Heliosperma pusillum
AGCACTCAAGATACACCCTCACCCTATAAGTTGAGAGGGATAGTAAGGGAGCAGAGGTTAAGGTGGATAAGAATGATAGTCCTTTCTCCCCATTGGAAGTGGTTGTACAAGGATGAAGTATTGTGTGATGTGGTTACAAGGGATGCCTGGTCACTTGCTATTAGGAAGGCCATGGGAGTTTTGATAAAAGATCCTACACCAAGGGAAGAAGCAATACCTATTCTTTCAAGCATGGAAGCAGGAAGGTGACATTAGCCCCCTTGCCACCACACCAGAAGAGCTATGGAAGTCCAAGTATGGCTGAGGATTTTAGTGGAGTTGTATTTCTATCTGAGTCAGCAATGGTCAAAGAGTGTAGTGAGGAGCAACCTATAGTAATGCTGCTATCAAAAGAAGTTCAGGAAGAGGAGTCTAAGGTAATCCCTGCAGATGTTAAAACCCTCATTGATCAGTTCAAGGAAGTGTTTCCAGAGGAACTTCCTGATGGCTTACCCCCTTTGAGAGGGATTGAACACCAAATAGACCTTGTGCCAGGGTCTGTACTACCTAATAGACCAGCATATAGGTGTGATACCAAGGCTACACAAGAGCTGCAGAAACAAGTTGGAGAGTTGATGAGTAAAGGGTTTGTTAGGGAATCTTTAAGTCCATGTGTTGTGCCTGCATTGTTGGCTCCTAAAAAGGATGGGACTTGGAGGATGTGCATAGATAGCAGGGCTATCAACAACATCACAGTCAAGTATAGGTTCCCTATACCTAGGCTTGATGACATGTTGGATGAGCTGAGTGGCTCAAGGTTCTTTTCTAAGATTGATTTGAGGCAAGGTTATCATCAATTGAGGATCAGAGAAGGAGATGAGTGGAACGACAGCCTTCAAACACCAAAGGCATGGCCATTTATGAGTGGCTTGTTTATTGCCCTTGGCCTGTCAAATGCCCCAAGTCCTTCATGAAAATTTGATGACAGAAGTGCTTAGGCCTTGCCCTAGGGAGTTTGTGGTGGTATACTTTGATGATATCTAATCTACAGCAAGAGCCGGATGATCATTTGAGGCATCTTGAGGCTTGTTGTTTGAAAACTTAAGGAGAGCAAGCCTTTGGGAAAGCTTGAGAAATGTACCTTCATGACTGCGTGAAGTCAAGTTCCTAGGATAGTGGTATCGGTAGAGGCCATTTCAGTTTGATCAAGACAAGGTTAATTGACAGTCCAGTCTTGGCTATCCCTAGGAGATTACAGGAAGTAAGTTAAGGGGATTCCATGGCTTAGCATCCTTCTACAGAAGATTCATTAAGGATTTTAGCACCATTGCAGCACCTCTCACTGAGTGCATGAAGAAGGGAGAGTTCACTGGGACTGAGAATGCCTTACAGGCTTTCAAACACATGAAGAAGCTCTTGTGCAGTGCACCTATCCTCAGATTGCCAAACTTTGATTGCCTATTTGAGGTTGAATGTGATGCAAGTGGAGTGGGAATTGGAGCTGTCCTCATCCAAGAGAAGAAACCTGTAGCCTACTTTAGTGAAAAGCTAAGTGGTGCCAAGCTAAACTATTCTACATATGATAAAGAGTTCTATGCTCTTCTCAGAGCTCTGAGGCATTGGAGTCATTACCTGAAGCTCAAACCTTTTGTCTTACACTCTGATCATGAGGCACTAAAGTACATAGGAGGCCAATATAAGCTCAGTCATAGACATGCTAAGTGGGTGGAGTTCCTTCAGTCATTCACCTTTTCTAGCAAATACAAAGAGGGCAAACAAAATGTGGTGGCTGATGCATTGTCTAGGAGGTACACTCTGCTATCAACTATGGAGCAAAGGGTTCTTGGCTTTGAGTTCATGAAGGACATGTATCAAGAAGATCCAGACTTTGCAGAAGATTGGTTAGCACAGAAAGAGGGAACAAGGACCAGTGATTCACCCTACACTCTGCAAAATGGATTCTTGTTCAAAGGAAACAAGCTGTGTGTTCCCAGAGGGTCTTATAGGAGTCTATTGATCAAGGAGGTACATGGAAGTGGCCTTGGAGGACACTTTGGGGTTCAGAAAACTGTGGACATACTACAGGATCAATTCTACTGGCCTAAGATGATGGGAGAAGTCCAAATAGTGCTCAGAAGGTGTGGAGTTTGCCAAAAGGCCAAGAGTTCTTTTCAAGCAGGACCTTACACTCCCCTACCAGTCCCATGTAGGCCTTGGGAAGATGTAAGTATGGATTTCATAGTAGCATTACCTAGGACAGCAAGAGGAAAAGATTCTATCATGGTGGTTGTGGATAGGTTCAGTAAGATGGCACATTTCATTGCTTGCAAGAAGACTGAGGATGCTGTGAGTGTAGCAGAGCTATACCTTGATGAGGTGGTGAGGTTACATGGAGTCCCAAGGACTATTGTGTCTGACAGAGACACAAAGTTTATGAGCCATTTCTGGAGAACATTGTGGAAGCTGCTTAACACTAGGTTTTTTGTTTAGTACCTCCCATCACCCTCAAACTGATGGCCAAACTGAGGTGACTAACAAGACCTTGGGAAGAATCTTGAGGTGTATAGTCAGCAAATCTCTCAAGGATTGGGACTTAAAGTTGGCTCAAGCAGAGTTCTCTTTCAATAGAGCTCCCTCAGCAGCCACATGCCACTCCCCTTTTGAAGTGGTCTATGGTACTAACCCCTTAATGCCTTTGAGTTTGTCTAATGTGTGCAGGTCAGAGGTCCACTATGATGCCAAGAAGAGGGTGGAACAAATGCTAAAACTCCATGAATCAGTCAGGAAACAAATTGAGAAAGCTAATGATCTATACAAGAAGAATGCCAAGGTTCCTAAAACCAAGAAAGACTTTGCACCAGGAGATCTAGTATGGATCAACCTAAGGAAAGAAAGGTTCCCTTCCAAGAGAAAGAACAAGTTAGAGCCCAGAGCAGATGGTCCTTTTCAAGTCATAGAGAAGATAGGTCCTAATGCCTACAAAATTGATCTACCAGGAGAGTATGCAGTCCATGGAACATTCAATGTGGGAGATCTTAGTCCCTTCTATGAAGACTCTGAGGGGGAGGAAGACACAGGCTTGAGGTCAAGCCCTTTTCAACCTAGGGAGGCTGCAGCAGGAGCTCACCCAAGGGGTCTTGATGATCCAACCACAAACAAGACAAGCTTGACCCCTCAGATGGAAGCTAGAGTTACAAGGTCCAAACAACAAGCTATGACAAGCCAAGACCAAGCCATGCCAAGCTACAACAGTGAGGGAGACAGTCCAAGGTTCAAAAACCCATGCCAAGCCCCAACACAACCCACATTACCCACACAAAACAGAAACAAAGCCATTCAGGCCCAGACAGACCATTTAACAAACCCTGCATCTAGGAGGTACACCAGGTCATCCCAACCACCCCCACTATGGCCTACCATCAAGACAACCCTCTAAGCTACAAGTTTGCCCAGGACAAACCATTTTGAAGTCTAGCAAAAACCCATGAAACAGACACCCCAAAGCTAGAGTCCAGTAAACAGCATAGCAGAGGTAGTACATGCTCAGATGATGTTTTCTTTTGCTTAAGTCAACTTGTCTTCATCTAAAGCAGGTTTATCTACGTCCTCATAAGAGTGGAGAGTTCCAAGGAGCAACAAAACACCCAGAGCAAAGCACAAGACAACAAGAACAACAGATTTCCATTTCAGGAAAACTCCAAAAACTGCTTTATTTGCTTTTGTTCAGTCTGTTTTCTTTTGTGTTTTGTATCTGTTCTTTATCGTTGTTGAGCTCGTCCTATTGTGAGGTTCTTAATTAATGTCATTAGAAGTAGTTTAGATCATAAGTTGGCCCTTGGATGATCCATACATCCAATGGCTCACAAGATGTCAGCCTCTATATATAAAGAGGTCTTTGTATGTTGTTTCAGTTAGACTTTATGAATGAATGAATTAAACTTTGAGGAATCACTCAATCTTATCAAACTTGTGCTAAGAGCTGTAGTTTGAAACAAGCCTGATACATCTCCAAGGTGTTTGATCAGTGCCTTGTATTGTGAGTCAAGTTATATCTGTGCTTTGCTGTGGTTAACTTGCTTGCTGTTGAGGTTAGTCTAGGGTGTTTGTGCTTTGTTGTAACACTTGAAACTGTCTATAAAACCAGTCTTGAGTCCTTTCTCTTGTGCCTTACTGTAGAGGATTGTCTTTAAGTCATATCCCTTGAGTCTTTCAGTTAAACAATTCACCCTCTCTAAAACAACATCCATTTGTTACTTGACATTGTTCTCAGTTTGAGTCAAGCTAGTCAAGTTCGCTTAAAACTTGTGAACCTTAGTAGTTTACACTCCAGTCCTAGTCTAAACCTGGCCAGATTCTCGGAATAAACGTGTTCCGATTCGACATGCGATAAACGTTTCGCATCCAAGACTCGGTCTTACACATGACGCCGAGTACCCCAAATTCGGTAGATCAATTCACGAAAGAGGCGGAAAAGAGCTCAAGCCTCATAACAAGCGGTACGCTACATGAAAATAACACCACCTTGCAAGTACACAACATTTGACGGCCGGGTCGATCAACGCATAGCGTTCAACTCCCAACAACGTTGTCGTATGCCCACTAACACATGCATTTAAGCAGTAGGATACCTCCCCGTTCCGACATTCCAGCCTTACGAACGTGGAGGTAGCCAAGGGAATGAGAGTACAAAGCACAAGACCAAAATAGTGCTCAAACCGTAACATTTGTAAAAACCGACTCAAAGTGGGAACATACCAAAAACCGTCACAAAACATGAGAATAGGGAATCATATAAGCTTAAATATGATAAAAATGAGTCAATACATGATACATAAGCATTAGAACAAGTTTATGACGCATAATGAATAAAAAACATAGATACCTCTCCAAAACAACGTTGTTTGGAAACCAACGAAAACAAGGGTCCACTTTAAACGGTCATAACTAGAGTTCTCGACATGAAAATGCATAAATTCCAAATGGAGGTGATAGCTTATCCTCTTACGGTTCCAACGGGATGTCACACGCCCAAAACAACCAAGTAACGAAGGAGATATGATCATTTTACGAAAAGGGGTCAGTGCAGGAACATTTCTGTTGGCAGCGTGTGACGCAGCCTGCGTCACCACGACGCAGCCTGCCTCCTATTCGGACAGGTATGAGTCACACAAATCTTCACAATTTCACTAAGGCATAACACAAATATCATCTATCATCACAATTCATCAATTCTCATATAAATTATCAACTAACAACAACCATCATCAACAACACAATTCCTAAAATTACTAATCATATTCTAAATACGATTTCTAACATGGAAAACACATTAAAACACGTAAATGATATCGAGTAACCCTTCACCGTTACCTTTACGCGTCTTTAATCGATTACTAAGCCTTCCTAGTAGTCTCCACCTACAATTAGGTAATAAAAGATGAATATATTTCACCTTGAGAAAGACGGATAAGTTAAAAAGCGAGAAAGACGGTAATTTTATTACCAATACGGATAGAGGAAGCTAAGAGGGGAAGAATGAGACGAACTTACGTGAATTTGAGCGGGAAACGAATGAGATACGATGATTATAAAATCGGATCAAAGATGGAGGCAAGGGTTTGAGATTTCTTAATGAAGAAAAAATGTGTTGTGTTTGAGTTGTGAATGAAAAATAGGTTAAGTGTAGTGTGATATTTATAAGGAAAAAGTCAACAAAAGTCAAACTCGCCTTAAGACGGGATTCTCATGGAATCTCGCGGAAATTCCAAATACGAACTCGAAAATTCTAAATTCGACTCGGAACATAAAATTCTATATTAAAACTTAAATTTGCTGAAACGTATCCGTAAAATATTTTCACTAGAAAAATAGGGTACATTTCCGGGTGTTACAAATAATTTAGTGATCCATCAAATGGATGTTAAGACGGTGTTCTTGAATGGTGAGCTCAATGAGGAGGTTTATATGAAACAACCGGAAGGATTCGTTATGCCCGGTAATGAGCATAAAGTTTGTAAGTTAATTAAATCATTGTATGGACTTAAGCAAGCTCCTAAGCAATGGAATCACAAGTTTGATGAGGTTGTTTTATCTAATGGGTATAGACTAAATCAGTCGGATAAATGTGTGTATAGCAAATTTGATGATAACGGTAATGGTGTCATCATTTGCCTATATGTTGATGACATGTTGATCTTTGGTACTAGCCAAAGTCAAGTAGAACTTTGTAAGGCCTTCTTGTCATCAAGCTTCGCCATGAAAGACATGGGGGAGGCGGATGTGATTCTTGGTATCAAGATCAAGCGTGAGAACAAGGGTTTTTCTTTAACACAATCTCATTACATTGAGAAAGTGTTGAAAAGATTTGATCACGGGAATTGTTCTCCGGTAAACACACCAAAGGATCCTAGTGTTAAGCTAATGCCTAATAAAGGTAAAGCTATTTCACAACTTTAGTATTCTCAAGTGATTGGGTGTTTGATGTATGACATGACAAGCACAAGACCGGACATTGCATTTTCCGTTGGCAAATTGAGTAGATACACATGTAATCCTAGCCTTGAGCATTGGGTTGCGGTAAAACGTGTATTGAGATACTTGAAACAAACCATGGATTATGGTTTGAACTACATTGGATTTCCTTCGATTTTAGAGGGTTATTCCGATGCTAGTTGGATCACCAACATGGAGGATCACTCATCCACAAGTGGTTGGGTGTTCTTACTTGGTGGAGGAGCTATCTCATGGGCTTCTAAGAAACAAACTTGTATAACAAGTTCGACCATGGAGTCGGAATTTATAGCTTTAGCTGCGGCCGGTAAAGAGGCGGAGTGGTTAAGGAATTCGGTTTATGAAATTCCGGTTTGGCCAAAACCTATTCCTCCTATATGTATCCATTGTGATAGTTCGGCGACTTTGGCTAAAGCCTATAGTGAAGTTTATAACGGAAAATCTAGACACCTTGGTGTTAGACATAGCGCGGTTCGTGAGTTGATCACTCACGGGGTTATTTCCGTTGATTTCGTGAGAACACATAATAACTTGGTCGATCACTTGACGAAGGGATTGGCTAGATACTTGGTAGTAAAGTCGGCAATCGGGATGGGTTTAAAGTCCGAATGACCTTTGCAATGAGATACCCAACTTCCCTCTAACAAATCTTAGAGGCTAAGTTCAATGTGGAAGGCTCATTGTGGTAGATTGAAGCACATGTTATTATCCCGAAGGTATGTGCATGACCTGCATGAAAGAGGTTGAAGTTTTATGCTTCTTAATGATATCTTTGACAAAGTGCATTTTGCAGGTGCACGATGAAAGATACACCTATGTGAGTGTGAAGTGTAGCCGCTTCAAGAGGCTTGGACTTGGCTTCCTATACTCTCATGAAAGGATATGGACACAAGGCGGTCAATAGTGTCAAGTTTGTAACTTTAGAGTTATTTGAGTTTAAGTGTATTTTATCTTCATGTATTCATATGGGTTGAAAGGTTCAATCCGTGGGACACCTTGATTCTCGAATATTTTGGAATGTGTAATATACTAATGTGGAAGTTCAATCCTTGGGACACTTTCATTTATGCTTAGACTTGTTTGTTTTATTGTTTTATTGGAAACAAGGGATATACTTAAATGGGGGAGGAATGTTGGTGATTTTGATCACAAGTCATTTAAGTACATTCAGGTTTTCAAGTCAAAATCGGTTCTTGTACTCGTAAAGGATATAATGTGAGTCGGGAATACGTAGTGTATGCTCATATAATCGTATATCGAGTTCATGGTTGTAATGGATAAGGAAATGACGAGGTTATTGTATATTTATATCGACTCGTTATTGTAACACCCGCAAATGTACCTTATTTTTTATAGTGAAAATATTTTACGGTTACTTTTCAGCGAAATTTAGTTTTAATCGTAAATTTAATTTTCCGAGTCAAATTTAGAATTTCCGAGTTCGTATTTGGAATTTCCGCGAGATTTCATGTAAAACCCGTCTTGAGCCGTCTTTGACTTTTATTGACTTTTCCACTTAAATATCTCATACTACCTCTTTATTCTATTTTTCTTACACAACTCAAGCTTCCTTCTTCCTTAAGAAAACCCATCAAAACTTAGCCTCCATAATAATCCAAGCTTAGAATCTTCATAGCTCGTTCGTTTGTTGCTCAAATTCACCTAAGTTCGTCTTATTCTTCCCCTCTTAGCTTCCTCTATCCGTATTGGTAATAAAATTACCGTCTTTCTCGCTTTTTAAATTATACGTCTTTCTCAAGGTGAATGATATTCGTCTTTTATTATCTAATAGTATGTAGGTGGAGACTAGGAAGGTTTAGAAATCGATTAAAGACGCAAAAAGGTAACAGTGAAGGGTTACTCGATATCATTTACGTGTTTTACATGCTTATATGCTCGAAATCGTATTAGAATACGATTAGTAAGTTTAGGAATCATGTTATGGATGATGATTGTTGTTATTTGATGAGTGTTGATGATGAATATTGATTGTTGATAGTTATTAGAAATGGATTATGAGAATTGGAAATGATAGGATTGAATTTATGTTGAAGGCTCACGGGTGAATTGGTAACACATCTCACGGTCGTGAAATACAAGTCACGGTCGTGACTTGTGCAGTTTCACTACACTGACCCTTTTTGGTAGAATGATCATATCTCCTTCGTTACTTGCTTGTTTTGGGCTTGTGACCATTCGTTGGAACCGTAAGAGGATAAGCTATCACCTCGACTTAGAATTTATGTATTTACATGTTTAAAACTCTAGTTATGACAGTTTGAAGTGAACCCTTGTTTTAGTTAGTTTCCAAACTTGTTGTTTTGGAGAGGTAACTATGTTTCTTATTCATTATGCTTCATAAACTTGTTCTAATGTTTATGTATCATGTATTGATTCATGTTTATCATATTTACATTTATATAATGCCATATTCTCCTGTTTTGTGACGGTTTGTGATATGTCCCCCTTTGAGTCGGTTTTTACAAATGATACGGTTTGAGCACTATTTTGTCTTGTGCTTTGTACTCTCATTCCCTTGGCTACCTCCACGTTCGTAAGGCAGGAATGTCGGAACGGGGAGGTATCCTACTGCTTAATTGCATGTGTTAGTGGGCATACGACGACGTTGTTTGGAGGCGAACGCATTGCGTTGATCGACCCGGCCGTCAAATGTTGTGTACTTGCGAGGTGGTGTTATTGTCATGTAGCGTACCGCTTGTTATGAGGCTTGTGCTCTTTTCCGCCTCTTTCGTGAAGGTTGACTGAATTTGGGGTACTCGGCGTCTATGATTGACCGAGTCTTGGATGTGGAACGTCTTACCACATGTCGAATCGGAACACGTCTTATTCCGAGAGTCTTGTAACACCCGGAAATGTACCCTATTTTTCTAGTAGAAATATGTTACGAAATCTTTTCAGCAAATTTAAGTTTTAATTTAGAATTTAAAGTTTCGAGTCGAATTTACAATTTCCGAGTTCGTATTTGGAATTTCCGCGAGATTCCATGAGAATCCCGTCTTAAGGCGAGTTTGACTTTTCTTGACTTTTAAGTCGTCTTTGACTTTCCTTGACTTTTAAGTCGTCTTCGACTTTTCTTGACTTTTAAGTCGTCTTTGACTTTTCTTGACTTTTGAGCCGCCTTTGACTTTCGTTGACTTTCCGACTCACCCTTTACTTATACTCCCTCATACTCACCTTAACCTAATTCTTTCCCTCACAACTCATATCTTTCTTTCTTCCTCCTTAAGAAATCCCAAAAACCTTGCCTCCATTTTCATCCAACATTAGATTCGTCATAGTTCGTTCGTTTCTCGCTCAAATTCACGTAAGTTCGTCTTATCCTTCCCCTCTTAGCTTCCTCTATCCGTATTGGTAATAAAATTACCGTCTTTCTCGCTTTTTAAATTATCAGTCTTTCTCAAGGTGAATGATATTCTGTTGGGAGCAAGGTGTTGCCTCCACAATAGTGCATTTATATATAAATCTCATTTTGGAATATTAGTGGGATGGACTAGTATTTTGATACCCACGTCATTTGATTAACGTAAATCGATAACGGTCAGCTGACTAGAGTTAGACGTTATTGTCGTATGACGGCGGTAATCAACTGACCCCTTTCGGTCACACCTATAGGATGAGACCCAAACAGAAATCTAATTATTTGTATACGATACATATTAATTAGTACTTTATATATATATTTGATATATGTTTAGTTACGAGAGTTATTTATTGGAAATTGAGTTACGAACTCATTCCGGATAAGTTTATTAGTCAATTATACGATAATTGACTGAATAAATTTTACGTCTTATTTTAATACGATTGAATAAGATTTAATTTAATGATTAATAGTTAATTCATTAAATTAGTTGAGGTTATGCATATACTTTGAGGTAGAGGTGATTAGTTAATTATATTTACAAGGAGTTGTAAAATAAACTAACTAGGCATTGTGGGACCCATTATATATTGATATAATGATAAAATATCACTTAAAAGTTAAGTGTATATTATTTATTAATTTGAGTCATATAATTGTTATATGATCAAATTAACCCTTAATTATACAAGATAATTAAGCATATGATTATAAGTATTTGTGGGACAAATATCAAAAATCAAAATGGACCATATGACACTAGTGGAGGCCGGATTATTGTAGTGTACAACATGATGATTGTTGTTTCTTGTATTACACTACAACATGTGATCATGTCATGTTTATGACACATGATCATAGTCTTATTCACTACTACACTCAAAGTAATTGCATGGGATTATTTTAAGCAAAATAAGAGGCCACATAGGCTTGCCTTGGCCGGACCATAGTGTCCTTAAAAGGACAACTTTGTTGTTCATTTTGTGGTTGCTTGTTCATTCTTATTTTGTGCTTATCTCACTAAAATCCTCATCTCTCTAAAAACCTCTCAAATACTAATATTTTCCTATTACTAGAGTAGTAATAAAATCTAATATTAGTTCATCTTTTCACTTGTGTTTTCTAGTCAAAAAACTAAGTGATAAGTTTGGGTTCTCTCTTGGGTGCATCTAAAAGGAGGTCTTCTAGTTTGAAGATTACAAGGAGGATCATCTATTTCTTTCTAGCACAAGAACAACAAGAAAGGTGTTTCTTGTTGTGCCCATATAAACCGAAATTTCCCAATGTAAGGAAATTTCTTCTTACTTTTTATTATGCATTTTAATTTGCATGCATGTTACATAGATCTTTATTAAACACTAAATTAACAAGTAATTTAGTAACTAATTAGAGGAGTCTAATTAGGGTCTATGAACTTTCATGTGGTATCAGAGCTAGCTTGTAGCATGCATGTTGATTTTAAGCATTAAAATCGGGTTATACGATAACTTGAGTAAAAATCAAAAATTTATGTTAAAAATGGTTTTCACGAAATTTTCTGATTTGCATGCATACCTACTGACCTCAAAATGTTTGTGGTCAAATTTGGTGAAATTACGAATTATTTTGCTATTTATTATAATTTATGGCCTTTAAAACCGAGTTAACATGCGGTTTTATGTTAAAAGTTAACTAAAAATAGTTGCATGTTGAATCTGGCCTCAAATTTTTAATATGTTCTCACATGCATATTGTACATATTGTATGTAAGTTTTCGTGACATTTCGTCATGTATTGCATGGTTATTGATTTTTATTGGATAAAAATCGATTTAAAGGAGTTATTTTGTTCTTAAAATTGAAACGTGACTTTCTGGAGTTGATAATGTTTTGTACATTTTATAATATTATTTATATCATCCTGGTAAAATTTGAAAATTTGTTTCATCATTTTACTATTTTTTGGTGGTTTTTATTTGATAAAAACCGATTCTTATAAAGCTATTTGTTCATAAAATCATTTCAAATTTTTTGGGCAAATGTTTTTTTGTTCTTGAGGTTCCTGGAAGTGTTCCAGTATGTACAAATATTTTTTGTTTCAATTTTAATGATTTTTCATTTTATTTTGGGTTTAATTCATAAAAGTTATGATTAAACCTCTTTAAATAGCAAATGCGATCAATTCAAACTAATTAAATACAAGTGAAATTAGTGGGGACTAATTTTAAGTTCTAAATCAGTTTAGATAATTAGTTTGAGCTTAAATACGATTTAAGTGTTGATTATTGATTTTTAGTAGATATGATCGATAAAATTAGTTTGAGCTTAAATACGATTTAAGTGTTGATTATTGATTTTTAGTAGATAAAATCGATAAAATTCGTAAAAACCGAGCTAGAATGAACATGACAAGTGTTGAGGGTGATTTTGGCATGATTTTACAGCATTTTTATTTATGTTGTTGAATGAATGAATGTCATTTATTTATTTTATTGCAAGTTGTACCTAGTATGGCCTAGATTATTTTTAATCGGTATTACCCGTAATGTAAGGGAATACCGATTTGGTTGTAATTTATTGCGATTTCGTATCGCCGTTTTGTAATAATTAATAATTTCATTTTATAGATCAAATGTATAATAGGAATTTGCTATGTATTCATTTGTATTTTTGTAATTATTTATTGTGAAGACGGTGATTCCCAAAGTCGGTGTTCCAAAAGACGGTGCCATATTGGAAGGCGTTCCATGAAGAGGCAAGGGACCAAGGAGTTGGTTTCCGATTTGTAATCATCTAGTTAATTAGATTAGCTAGGTGGCCATACTAGGATTTAATTTGATTGCTTGCTTTATTTTTCCGCACATGCCAAAATCACCAACATGCATTTTATTTATCGATTGTCAATTCAACGTTATTCAAAATTCACCGACTTAGTTCACTTATAGGGAATTAATAACTAAAATTGGCAAGACCTCTCACATAATTTAAAAAGGAATTGAGATTTAGCCTTACCAATTGAAGCACCTATGAACCCCGTGTTCATTAGGACAACCACAACGTGGACCTTTTTACCTCGGGTAAGTAGGGTGATACGATCACACGCCTAAATTGGGTTGGACTCAACAAGATAAGCGTTATCTTGGGACTAGGAGATGGGTTTAGTTGAAATCCGTCGACCGAGAGTTCTAGGAGTAGAATTAGTCAAAAGTTGACTTACCGTCTTTTACATAAAAGTTGCATAACATGTTCTTTTGTCTAAAATGCGGGTCTCGGAATCGCTTATATAATTTCGTGAGGGGTCATTATATGAGTGACTTGTTTAAATTGGTTATACAAGTAAAATTGATTAAAACAATGAATGTTAATATTTCCTAATTTTGTTGTAGTTATTCATAATTCGCAATGGCAAACAATAACAACACCGTTCAACTAGGAAAAGACTCATGGCTAAGGTCCGTTATGGACAAATGCATCTTAAAAGATGATGGAACTAATTTCGTCGAGTGGGAGCAAACGATCAAGAGTGCGGCGTTATCGGATAACGTTTTGCGCTACTTGACCGAGGCACCTCCCAATGAACCCGGCCCAAGAGCCACTAATGCGGCCAAAGCCGCCTATGAGGAATACCTTAAGGTAGCAAACGACGTCAAGATGGTCTTGATTTGGTCGATGTCCTCAAGCCTTAAGCAACAATACATCACCCTTGGAGCATATGAGATATTCTCTAGGGTGACATTGGCTTTTTCTCAATCACCCGAGATTCGCCAATACAATGCTATGACTCGGCTTTTTGAAGCCAAGCTAGAGAAGGGCCAAAAGGTTGGCCCACATGTGCTTAAGATGGTGGAACATGTTGACACTCTAGATCGTCTAGGGGTCAAAATTCCTAAGAAGCTAGCGGTTGGCCGCATCCTTCACTCACTTCCTCCCAAGTTTGCCCAAGCTAGGGCAAACTATAACATGCATGGCATGGATAAGAGCTTTCACGAGCTCCATGCTCTCCTTACCCAAGTCGAAAGGGATATGGAAGCAAGTGGGAGTGAGCAAAAGGATGTTCTTACAATGAGATTGAAGAACTTGAAGCTAGGGGTTCAAAAGGGGAAGGGAAAAGCCAAAGCCCAATTTAAGAAGCATGGAAAGGGAAAGGGCAAAGCTATTATGAATGGCAATGCCAAGGCTAAGGGCAAGAAGCACGCCGAGGCCGAATGCTTTTATTGTAAAGGCAAGGGACATTGGAAACGCAATTGTCCCAAGTATTTGCAGGATAAGAAGGACGGATGTGTGACACCGTCAGGTATAATCCTCTCTTCTCTCTATATGATAGATATTAACTATGCTTGCACTTCCACTTGGGTATTTGATACTGGATGTGGTTCTCACCTTTGTAATCACTTGCAGGGGCTGAAGGACGTGCGAGCACTAGCCAAGGGTGATGTGGACCTACGAATGGGGAATGGAGCAAGAGTTGCCGCCGTCTCCGTAGGAACTTATGTATTAACCTTAGCTAGTGGTCTTGAGTTGTATTTAAATAATTGTTATTTTGTACCCTCCTTGACTAAGAACATTATCTCCATTTCCGTACTTGACGCGGAGGGTTTCTCTTTTGTAATCAAGAACAATAGTTGTTCGTTTTCTTTTAATGATGTGTTTTATGGTAAAGCCATCTCTATTGGAGGCATTTATGTTCTTGATAATGTTAATGAAATATATCATATCGAAAGCAAGAAGCTCAAATTAGGTGAACCTAATCAATCATACCTTTGGCATTGTCGTTTAGGTCATATAAACGAACGACGCATAAAGAGACTCGTTTCAACGAAACTTCTCAAACCATTTGATTACGAATCTTATGGTGAATGCGAATCTTGTCTTTTGGGCAAGATGACTCGTGCTCCTTTTACAGGAAAAGGGACACGAGCAAGTGAAGTATTAGGCCTTATACATACCGATGTATGTGGCCCAATGACTCTCCAAGCTAGAGGTGGTTACAAGTACTTCATTACTTTTACCGACGATTTGAGTAGATATGGATACGTCTACTTAATGAGGCATAAGAGTGAAGCTTTTGAAAAGTTCAAAGAGTTTCAACATGAAGTGGAAAACCAATTGAATAAGAAGATAAAAACCCTACGATCTGATCGTGGTGGTGAATATCTAAATTATGAATTTGATTCACACCTAAAAGATTGCGGTATAGTATCACAATGGACTCCTCCTGGAACACCTCAATTAAATGGTGTGTCTGAAAGGAGAAACCGAACTTTATTAGATATGGTTCGGTCGATGATGAGCCTTACAGAGCTTCCTGACTCGTTTTGGGGATTTGCCATCTTAACCGCAACATTTTCACTAAATCGTAGCCCGACTAAAGCAGCCAATAAAACTCCATATGAGATATGGAAAGGAAAGGTTCCTTATTTGTCGTTTATGAAAATTTGGGGTTGCGAGGCGTTTGTTCATGAGAAGTCTAATGACAAGCTCGCACCCAGATCCGACAAATGTTATTTTGTAGGATACCCTAAGGAGACTCGTGGATATTACTTCTACAACCGTCATGAGGACAAAGTGTTTGTGTCTCGTGATGCTGTCTTTCTAGAAAGCGATTTCGTTTCTAAAAGGCAGAGTGGGAGAAAATTCGAACTTGATGAAGTTCGAGAGCCACAAACCGAAAATGAAGTGGAGGAAAACGTTCCCTCCTCGTCTGAAACGGTTATTGTCCCTAGAAGGTCAGGTAGAATTAGTTCTCAACCTGATCGTTACCTCGGATGTATCGAGGGAGATGGTGATTTATTACTTTTTGAAAGTGATGAACCCACAACCTACAAGTCGGCCGTTTCTAGTCCCGACTCCAAGCATTGGCTAGAGGCCATGCAATCCGAAATGGATTCTATGTACGAAAATCAAGTATGGGACTTGGTAGACTTACCTGAGAAGGTGCGACCTCTTCAGTGCAAGTGGATCTACAAGATCAAGAATGGCATAGATGGACATAATGATATCTACAAAGCTAGATTGGTGGCAAAAGGCTTCACTCAAGTTCATGGTTTACACTATGACGAAACTTTTGCCCCAGTCGCTATGCTTCGATCCATTAGGATTCTCTTAGCGGTTGCCGCATTTTATAACTATGAAATTTGGCAAATGGATGTCAAAACCGCCTTCTTGAATGGGATTCTAGAAGAGGAAGTGTACATGACACAACCTGAAGGTTTTGAGGATAAATCCAACCCTAAGAAGGTATGCAAACTTAAGAGATCCATTTATGGTCTTAAGCAAGCATCAAGGAGTTGGAATCATCGCTTCGATCATGTAATTAAACAAAATGGATTCACTCGAAGTGTCGAGGAACCATGTTTATACATGAAGTTTAGTGGGAGCAAAGTTACTTTCCTTATCTTGTATGTGGATGACATACTTCTCATTGGGAATGACATACCAATGCTTACTTCTACCAAGGAGTGGCTTGGGAAACATTTCCAGATGAAGGATTTGGGAGAGGCACAACGCATTTTGGGTATCCGGATCTATAGAGATAGATCCAAGAGGATACTAGCATTAAGTCAAGAAGCTTATATAGATAAGATTCTTGATCGGTTCAAAATGAAAGACTCTAAGAGAGGCTTTCTTCCAATAGGTCATGGTATCACTCTGAGTAAATCCCAGAGTCCTACCGTCACCGAGGAGATTGAACGCATGAAGTTGATCCCTTATGCTTCAGCAGTTGGGTCAATCATGTATGCTATGATGTGCACTCGCCCTGACGTCGCCTATGCTTTGAGCATGACGAGTCGTTATCAAGCCAATCCAGGTGAGAGTCACTGGATAGCCGTAAAGAACATCCTTAAGTACTTACGAAGGACTAAAGATTCGTTCTTGGTGTTTGGAGGAGAGACTGAGTTGCGTGTAAAGGGTTACACGGACGCTAGTTTCCAAACTGATAGGGATGATTTAAAATCCCAATCCGGCTATGTCTTTATGTTGAATGGAGGAGCCGTTTGCTGGAAGAGCTTCAAGCAAAGCGTGACTGCGGATTCTACAACAGAAGCTGAGTACCTCGCGGCATCAGAGGCTGCAAAGGAAGCTGTGTGGATTCGGCAGTTCTTGGAAGGACTAGGAGTAGTCCCTACTGCCACAGATCCCATCACGATGTATTGTGATAACAGTGGGGCTATCTTTCAAGCAAAGGAGCCCAAGTCTAGTAACAAGTCTAGACATGTACTTAGGAAATACCATGTAATTAGAGATTACGTGGAGAGGAAGGAAATAGATGTATGTAAGGTTGGGACAGACGATAACATCGCTGATCCTCTAACCAAGCCTCTTACAAAGGCTAAACATGACAGTCATGTCGTCTCGATGGGATTAAGACGAGTTCCTGAATTCCTCTAGATTATGTGATATGTAATAATTGAATGTTGTATCAATGTTTACATATATGATAATTGCATTCATTGTTCGAGTTTTATATGAGCTCTTTTATTTAGTATTGACTAAATTTTATTACTTTGTTTTGTCCGAATTGGTTATAAGATAGGTTGAACTCAATTCAAGTGAACATGATGAACTTAGTAATCGTCCCTAGTCATTTGCATAAGGTGACGTCTCGCAATGACTAGATTGTAAGTCGATCGATGGTTGGTTCAGCACCATGGAGTCATGGAGATGACTGATCGTTTACATAGACAGACTGTAGAGACACTCTGTCGGACAGTGACCATGATAGAGTCCCTTATCAAAATTGTTGAAGCCTGGTCGTGGCTGTAACAACCCGAAAAATGCCAATTTTCTAGTAAAAATATTTACTAACACTTTTCAGTAGAACTTAAGTTTTTAAAATAGGAATTTTTGTTCCGAGTCTTATTTTGAAATTCCGCGTTCGTATTTGGAATTTCTGAGAGATTTCATGAAAAGACCGTTTTTAGTCATCTTTGACTTTTCTTGACTTTTAAGTCGTCTTTGACTTTTCCTTGACTTTTTAAAGTCGTCATTGACTTTTTCTTGACTTTTAAGTCGTCCTAAACTTTTCTTGACTTTTAAGTCATCTTCGACTTTTCTCGACTTTTCAGTCAACTTTGACTTCCGTTGACTTTTCCCGACTCGTCTCATAAGTATGAAGACCGAAATTTTATTTAAAAAAATAATATTTTTGATTTATTTTTATTTAGATTTATTAAGATTTATCATAATTTAATATAATTATTTTGAATTTATTCGGAATTTAAAGAATAACGTTTACGGTTTTAACCGAACGTCATTTAACTATTCCCGACTCATCGTAAAGCGCGAAAACAAAATCGAAACTCGACTTTGGCATGAGTCACACGCGCGTGTCATCGCTTTCCACTCACCATAAGATATTTTAATTGTTTTGAATAAACTAATCAAAATATCTAGATATTTATTAACTTTATCGATCAGTTAACGAAAATTACGCAAATCGAGCAAAAACAGACCCGATATCACCCAACATCACACGGCACTCTTGTCCTCTAATAGCCCTTGATATTTTCATTTCTTTTGAATACAATATCATAATATCTAGATTTGGTGTAATTAACTTTATCGTTAATTATATTTAATCGTTTACCGTAAAATAATTATTAAACGCGAGTCAATTACGTAACAACAATTTCAAAACTCGACATCCTTATTTGCCTATATTTACACGGCACACACACCCCACATTACTCACAAACAACTTTTCATTTTACAACAAATCAAATTAAGATCAAAACATCACTTTATTGGATCGTTCTTCGTGTTCTTCGTCGTTCATCATTTGTTCTTCATCGTTCTTGAGCAAAACCTTCATAAAATCTTCATTTCTTAATTAAATCCGTCCTAACTTATATTTCTAGACTCTCCTCTTCGCTCCCCATCTTCACGTACGGTTTATTTTCAATTCCGTCAAAATCGTTTTCAACACTTTCATTATGGAAAATCTATTTTTACTTCTAATAATGTTTTTCTTGTCATTTCTTATAGGGGAAGATTTTGAAGACGAGTTTGGTGACTCGTATATATTAGGGGAAGATTAGTAGACGGGTTTTTCTTTACTTCTTATTTTTGGTGCTACTTGTTTTTGCTAGCTAAGGTAACGATTCCGATTTACTCGACGAATTAATGTCACATACCTTTAGTTT
>JAIUZE010072651.1:0-16639 GCA_022085475.1 Heliosperma pusillum
ATTCGACCAAGTGCCGCTCCTTGGGGTGCTCCTGTCCTTTTTGTGAAGAAGAAGGATGGTTCTATGAGATTGTGTATCGATTATCGTGAATTGAATCGGATTACAATCAAGAATAGGTATCCTTTACCTAGAATTGAGGATTTGTTTGATCAATTAAAGGGTGCTTCTACATTTTCGAAGATTGATTTGAGGTCTGGTTATCATCAAATTCCGGTTAGAGATATTGATATTCCAAAGACCGCTTTCAGTACGAGGTATGGCCATTATGAGTTTAAAGTAATGCCATTTGGATTGACGAATGCTCCTGCTATCTTTATGGATCAGATGAACCGCACATTTAGTGAGTATCTCGACAAGTGTGTGGTGGTTTTCATTGATGATATTCTTATTTTCTCCAAGTCCGAAGAAGAGCATGCTATTCATTTGAGAATTATTTTGGGTGTTCTACGTCGTCAGAAGTGGTATGCTAAGTTTTCTAAGTGTGAATTTTGGTTACCTAAAGTGTCCTTTCTGGGGCATGTGATTTCTAAAGAGGGTGTAATGGTGGATCCTTCTAAAATTGAGGTCGTTGTTGATTGGAAGAGTCCGACTGATATTAGAGAGATTCGAAGTTTCCTTGGTTTAGCTGGTTATTACCGAAGGTTTGTCAAGGATTTCTCTAAGCTTGCTAGACCGATGACTCAGTTGTTGAAGAAGGAAACCAAATTCCTATGGAATGAAGCTTGTGAGGCAGCGTTTCAAGAGTTAAAGAAGAGGTTAACTACCGCTCCGGTGTTGACTTTGCCTGAAGATGGAGTAGACTTCGATGTCTATTGTGATGCTTCTAAAATGGGATTAGGTTGTGTTCTTATGCAAAATCGGAAGGTGGTGGCTTATGCTTCAAGGCAATTGAGAGTTCATGAAGCGAACTATCCTACTCATGATTTAGAATTGGCTGTTGTTGTTCATGCTTTGAAAGTATGGAGACATTATTTAATTGAAGTTCATTGTCGTATCTTCACCGTTCACAAGAGTTTGAAGTACATATTTACTCAAAAAGAGTTGAATATAAGGCAAAGAAGATGGTTGGAATTGGTGAACGATTATGATTTTGAGTTATTGTATCATGAAGGGAAGGCTAATGTTGTTGCAGATGCTCTTAGTAGGAAAGCTTCTCATGCTTTGAATGCTTTGCATGTTTTACCTGTTGATCTCTGTGCCGAGTTTCGAAGATTGAGTTTGGAGTTTGTAGAGCGTGGATTTGTTCATATTGGTGCTATGATTGCCGAGCCTGTGTTTCTCCGGGAGATCCGTGAAAGCCAAGTTGATGATCTTACCTACAAGTCTATCCAAGCTAAGATTCTTGAAGGTAAAGGTAAGGATTTCAAGTTTGATAATGAAGGTGTTCTTTGTTTCCATGGTCGTTTATTTGTTCCTAATGCTCTTAATTTGAGGAAGCGAGTTCTTGATGAAGCTCATCTTTCCCCTTATTCTATTCACCCCGGTGGTGATAAGATGTACAAGGATTTGAGGTTGCAATTTTGGTGGCCAAACTTGAAGGGTGATGTTGGTTCTTATGTTGGGAGATGTTTGACTTGCCAACAAGTGAAGATTGAACACAAGAGACCCGGTGGATTGCTGCAACCGTTGGATATTCCGCTATGGAAGTGGGAATCTATTTCAATGGATTTTGTTATGGCTTTGCCGAGAACCGTTGGAGGTAAAGATGCCGTTTGGGTTGTTGTTGATCGATTGACCAAGTGTGCTAGATTTATTCCGATCAAAGAAACTTGGAATTTGGATCGTTTAGCAAAAGCCTATGTGGATGAGATTGTTAGATATCATGGTGTTCCTATGGAGATTATATCCGACCGAGATCCGAGATTCTGTTCGAGATTTTGGAAAGCTTTGCAAGAGGCCATGGGTAGTAAGTTGTTGATGAGTACCGCATTTCATGCCGCTACGGATGGTCAGACTGAGAGGACTATTCAGACTTTAGAAGACTTGCTTAGGGCTTGTGCCCTTGACTTTCAGTCTAGTTGGGAAAAGAGCTTACCGTTGGTGGAGTTTTCTTACAACAATAGCTATCATGCATCTATCAAGATGGCTCCATATGAAGCTCTTTATGGAAGGAAATGTCGGAGTCCTATTTGTTGGAATCAATTGAGTGACAATCGTGATTTAGGCCCCGATGTTCTTGTTGAGACCATTGATAATGTGAAGGTCATTCGTGATAGAATGAAAGCCGCTCAAGACCGTCAAAAGTCTTATGCCGATATCCGAAGAAGGCCTTTAGAGTTTGAGGTGGGAGATAAAGTGTTCTTGAAAGTATCGCCAATGAAGGGTGTTAAAAGGTTTGGTGTTAAGGGTAAATTGAGCCCGAAATACATTGGACCCTTTGATATTGTGAAAAGGATTGGTGCCGTTGCTTATAAGTTGGATTTGCCGCCGAATTTGGCTAAGGTTCATGATGTATTCCATGTTTCTCAGTTGAGAAAGTATGTTAGTGATCCAAGCCATGTATTTCAAAAGGAATTGCCCGAGCTTGAACCGAATTTATCCTTTGAAGAGAAACCGATCCGTATCCTAGATCGTAAGGATAGGAAGTTGAGAAGTAAAGTAGTTCCGTTGGTGAAAATATTGTGGAGAAGTGCAAATGTCGAAGAAGAGATTTGGGAAACTGAAGCTTCTATTCGTAGTAAATATCCGAGTCTTTTCGAGTAAGGTAATTTTTATTTTCCTCAAGTTTCGAGGGCGAAACTTTTTAAAAGGTAGGGTGATTGTAACACCCGGAAATGTACCCTATTTTTCTAGTAGAAATATTTTACGGAATCGTTTTAGTAATTTTAAGTTTTAATTAAGAATTTTAAGTTTCGAGTCGAATTTAGAATTTCCGAGTTCGTATTTGAAATTTCCGAGAAATTCCATGAGAATCCCGTCTTAAGGCGAGTTTGACTTTTGGTTGACTTTTTCCTTACTTATAGTCATACTCCTTAACCTATTTTTCCTACTCAAACTCAAACAAACACATTTCTTCCTCTCTAAGAAAGATCAAACCCTTGCCTCCCTATTGTTTTTCGATCTATGATTCGTCCTAGCTCATTCATTACTCGATAGAATTCACGTAAGTTCGTCTCATTCTTCTCCCCGTACCTTCCTCTATCCGTATAGATATTAAAATCATCGTCTTTCTCGCTTTTCAAATTTCCCGTCTTTCTCAAGATGAATTTCATTCATCTTTTATGATCTTTATGTAGGTGGTGACCTCCAAGATCCCGACAAAGACTATTACCTTATTGAGGAGGAGCTTGACAATTAGTAGAGACGCTTAAAGGTAACGGTGAAGGGTTACTCGGTATCATTTACGTGTTTTACATGCTTTATATGCTAGAAATCGTATTAGAATACGATTAGGAAGCCTAGAATTCATGGTATGATTAATGAATGTTGTTATATGATGAATATGGATGATGTATAATGATTGTTGATGATTATTAGAAGTATATTTGAGAATTGAAATGATTTGGAAATGAATTGAAGGCTCTCGGATGAACTGGTGCTCCCTGCCGGTCGACCGGCCGCCGGTCTGCCAACCGGCTTGGAACACATCAGTAACATCTTTGAATTTTTGGGAAATTTTGTATGAGGTGTTCTGAGCCGGTCGACCGGCCGCCGGTCCACTGACCGGCCTGAACCACTTTCTCTGTTTTTCTATGATTTTGGAATTTTGCCTGTGTTCTGAGCCGGCCCACCGGCCACCGGTCCCCTGCCCGGCCTGGAACACGGCTGTATATTCTTCCTATAATTTCTAAAACTCGTAATTTATAATAGTTCGCATGATCCGTTTATCGTATAATTTTACGTAGTGACTTATAATATTCATGTTTTGGATATATGATATCTTATTCGCTTGTATCACATGTTTCGTGACGGTTTTCGATATGTTCCCACTTTGAGTCGGTTTTTACAAATGTTACGGTTTGAGCACTATTTTGTCTTGTGCTTTGTATTCTCATTCCCTTGGCTACCTTCCCGTTCGTAAGGCTGGAATGTCGGAACGGAGAGGTATCCTACTGCTTAAATGCATGTGTTAGTGGGCATACGACGACGTTGTTGGGAGTTGAACGCTATGCGTTGATCGACCCGGCCGTCAAATGTTGTGTACTTGCGAGGTGGTGTTATTTGCATGTAGCGTACCGCTTGTTATGAGGCTTGAGCTCTTTTTCCGCCTCTTTCGTGAATTGATCTACCGAATTTGGGGTACTCGGCATATATATTGTAAGACCGAGTCTTGGATTGCGAAACGTTTATCGCATGTCGAATCGGAACCGTTAAATTCCGAGAATCCTGGCCAGGTTTAGACTAGGGACCCGTATTATTATCGTCGTGCTACCGAGAGGAACTTAGTCTACCTATACGACTGTTGAATCGTGTATGAGTTCAGGGAAATGTGATCCCGTGGATGCCTTTAATCATACTTGCCATGTACACGATGCTAGTGCGTTTCATTTACCGTGAGAGAAGTCGTCTTGTGTCGTCTTTGAATGCGTGATTTCATGATATTGTTCATGGTCATTGCATGATTGGGCACCGTCCAGGTCTTGGTTCGTGAATGGATGATAATATGTTGGATTTAATGTGATCATCGCATGACTTGACTTGGTTTGTCTGTCGAGTCTCAATCTTATCAATCTTATACCGCTAACGGTGAGAGGCAAGCCCTAGTGAGCGTATTCGATTGCCTAAGAGTGTCTTTCCCGAGTCTTGGAATAACATGATGGTTTCGGATTGATTTTCCACATGATCTTATTATTATTTATCGGATTGCCTATCTATTCTTATCGTAACTCACATGGATATATATATATGCATGATTTTACTTTTGTATTTCCTTATATGTACGTTTGATGTGATATGGCTGGGAGAACCCGAAGTTACTCCCCACTGATTGTGGCGTTCATGTTTTTCATGAATGAACAGGTTGCGTGCATGGATGACTTTTTTTGGATATGATATTTTGGGGTTCGGGTGTGAGCTAGCGGGCGTTGTCCCTGGAAGTTCACCTCTAGACGAATTTAGCTAGTTTTGTTAAACACTTGTTCTTTGCTAACATTTTAAGAGACCCCGTCTCTTTGTTATATTTTCCGCATTTAGTTTGTAATATTTTGACACTCCTCGTTTTATTTAACTTGCATGTATAAAAGTTTTTAAAAACTACCTATTTCCGCAATATAATTCACATGCTTGTTTGTTTTATATTTCCGCATTCGCGAGGGTTGTCACAATACAAGACTCGACACACCACCAACTCCGACTCATCTCACCTCAACTCCTCCCTTCTTATAACTCCAAAGAATGTAGTATGACCATCTTTGCCTAATCCCAAGGCATAGCGAGATGGCCCTCATCACCAAACTCCATGCAACTCCACTTCTTATATCACCCCTGATTACTCCACTAGTGTATAGCATGGTTACTTGGTTGGCCCCAAACTACACAATTTGCACAACCAAGCAACCACCAAGAGAAATCCACCGATTTGAAACCAAATTTGTGACTCAAAGAAAAATAAAAAGAAATCCTAAGCTAACCTCCTTCCAAATTCCTCCTTATTTCTCCCTTCTTTTCCCTCCATAAATCCTCATCATCGGAAATATTTTGCTCAATTTTTTTTTCTTTTTCTTTTTCTTTTTCCTTTTTTTTTTCTTGAAAATCCCTCATTTTGCCTAAGGTGCCCTTTCGGGTTTTCACCTTAGCTTTTCCTTTCCTCTCATTGGTGGCTCGCAACTCGATTTTTCATTTTGCCCGGAATGCCCTTTCGGGTTTTCATTCCGTCCTCGGCCACCTTCCCAATTTTTGCCTAGGTGCCCACCCTTGTGGGTTTTCACCTAGCCGGGATTTTCAATTTTTTTTTTCTTCTTTTTTTTTCTTTTCTTTTCTTTTCTCTCTTTTTTTTTTCAAAATAAAACAAAACAAAACAAATTGCATCAAATCAAAACAAATATATACAGTCCTCTCCCCCACACTTAGATCATACAATGTCTTCATTGTAGGGGAAAAGGCGGGGTGCTTCATCAATTGTTGAAACGAGAAGAACCCGAGGCACCTCCTCGGTTTCTCCTCCTCTCTCGTTCTTCTCTAACCCTTCTTCTTCTTCTTTCTAGGCCTTCATCAAGGGCCTCTTGTGTGTAAGGAGTGGGGTAGCCCGGGTTTTGTTGGATGGACATGCCAAAAAGGGAGCTAGCCAAACCATAAACATCTTCTTGTGCCACCGCATCTTCATATGAATCTTGAAGATAAGTGTGGTGGCGTTCATTTTGAGCTTGAAAATGGCTTGTGGCTTGCTCCCTCCAAGCATTTTGTGTTGCCCATATGGCATTTTGCTCTTGCCACCTTTTGTCTTGTTGCTCCCTCCAAAGGCGGTCTTCTTCTTGCCGTGCTACCATCCTCCTCCACTCTTCTTGTTGGGCCCTCTCGGCCTCCTCTCTCAACCTCTCCCTAGCCTCCACTACATTATGCCAATCATCTAAGGACTCTAGCCTACCTCCTTGTCTTTGTTGCCAATTGTAAGAATCGTCCACCCTTCCACTGATGTGCTTTAAGACATCGTTGGTTTTAGCAAAGTAGGATGCCATTTGTTGTTGCCATGGCTCCATTGGGATGCTAGAACGAGTCTCCGCGTCAAACATAGGGGTGTCGGTGTCTTGGTGGCTTTGGTAAGATGATTGGGAATGGTATGGTGGTGGTGGTTGTTGTTGTTGTTGTTGTTGTTGTTGTTGTTGTTGTTGTTGTTGTTGTTGAAAAGGTGGGTTTTGGAAAGTTCCTTGCTCAATTGCGAGGATCTCTATCTCCTCGCTAACTCGCTCACTTCCCTCACCTTTCTCTCTCCTTAGCCTCCGTCTTGGCCTCAAAGGCACTTCCTCTACCTCCGCCTCATCACTACTCTCCCCCAAACTCTCTTCCCTAGGACAATAAAAATCCTCCGATTTGGGCCCCCTAGGTAAAGGGTTGTTTGAAGGTCTAGGCATCTTCATATAACTAAGGCCATCACTCCCCAACCAAAATCCTTTCAAGGGTTGCTCTTTGCTAATTTTAAACATGTGTACCTCCTCGAGCCCAAATTGGTTGTACCTCGTCAAACCCTTACAAGAGTTTACCTCTTGCTCCTCATCAATGTCACCCTCATAGTGTCGCACCAAAACGGTAATCACCCCCCCAAGATGGATACTTGCTTTTGTAGATTTTTGTTGGTGTTTAATGCAAGCTCTCATAAACAAGTCCGCCCAATCCGGTACCCCCACCCCTTCCGGGAGCATGGTCCATAAACACAACCGTATGTTCTCCGGTACTTTAGCGGGCTCTCCCGCAGAGTTGAAAATGGTGGTGAGGAACCGGGTGATTAGTCGGAGCACGAAGTGGGTGATTGTGGAGAGTTTGGCATCATTAGATGCGGTGTTGCAATTTGTAATATTGCTCCACATGATGTGCATTTTCCCTTTTGGGCATCTAATTTCTTCGGGGTCTTTTGTGATTTTAAGGATTTGGCGAATTTCGGAGATGGGGGCGTTGTGCCAAGTTTGGTTGAGACGGAAGCGGTAGGCTCTTTCATCACCCTCGGGAACGTCCAACTCGGACAAGGTTGCTAGAAACTCGTACGCAAAACTCTTATAAGTGTGCTCCCAAGAGTTCGGTTCGAGATAAGCTTCTAGCCCTACTTTAGCTAGCAAATCCCTTGTTAAGTCGAACATGCCCAAGGCATGGAGGGTGCTTGGGGAAAAGAATTTTGTGGTTATGAGTGGTTGTTGTTGGGGTGCGGTAAGTTTGTCCCATATTTTTTTATGTTGAGCATTCAACCTCTCATACCCCATGAACACCGCTTCAACATCGGTGTCGGGCTCACTCACCGCGGCCCTCTTATTCTTTCCTTTCCCAAACAACTTGGAGATTTTAGGAGCCATTTTCTGCAAAGAAATCAACGATACAATACAATACAACAACAAGCAATCACTCAAAGAAGTTTTTCACTCAAATAAGCAATTCAACAAACACTTGGTGTGCAAAAATTTCAACACCTCAAAATCTTAGTGTTTGTTGAATTCTTATGCCTTACTCAGAAAAGTTTTACCAATCCTAGCTACACAATCAACAAGGGCAAGGGAAAAACTCAAACTAAGACTAATGGAAGCCTAATTTTCGAGCAAAAATCTAAGAATAATGGAAAAAGTTAAGTATGATGTTATACCTTCCCGATTCCATGAAACTTAAGCTCCTTGATGACTAGAATAAGCAAGGAATTCGTCAACACCCTTTAAAAACCCACCAAAGTTCCTTAAATTCGAATTTGAGGCAAAGTTTTCTAGGTTTTCAAAGAGGGATTGTTCTGAGATTTTGAGTGATTTGGGTTGTTTTGGAGGTGTTTGAAGGTAGAATGAAGGTTAGGATGAAGAAATTGATTGATTTTGATGAAGGTTTGTGAAGATTTGGGGGAGAAAGATGAAGTTTTGAAGAATTGGGGGTTGGTTTGGGGTTTTTTTCGTGAAGAATAAAGTATGAGTGTTTGGATTGATTTTTGATGAACTCGTGCAATTAGGAAAGAAAAGGGCTGAAAACTGCATTCGACGCTGGCAGCGTCCTGGGACGCTGGCACCGTCCTTCACTGCCGGTTCTCCTATGCTTTGCACTTAGCCAAATTTTGGCTAAGTGTTACAAACACCACCACACTTACATTTTCACTCCAATGGCCCATAATAACCTCCAATATCCAAATTTCACCGATTCCCAAACTTTTTACCCATGGCACGCATCCCGAGGCGGCCGAAAACTTGCAAAAACTTCACAAAACCGTTAGTAACTTCAAAAGATTTGATTGATGAAATTTCTAACTACTTAAAAACAACTCAAATGCTAGAAATTAACAATGAGACGTAATTGAAATATTCACAAGGATAGAGTATGTACACGGTTTGCCGTTTATTTAGAGTCGATGGCTCGACTTAGTGGCTCCAAGCTTTTCAACCTTCATACTCGGGGTCCTCAAGCAAGACCACTTCTTCCCCCTCCCGGGCACATCCTTTGAAGTAGTGTTTGAGGCGGTGGCCATTCACCTTGAGTAGCTTTCCATCCCCGGGCCCCTCCACCTCAATTGCTCCATGGCTAAACACCTTCTTCACGATGTAAGGTCCAAACCATCTTGACCTCAACTTACCCGGGAAGAGTTTAAACCGATTTTGGAACACAAGAACTTGATCGCCTTCTTTGAAAACCCGACGGTTTATCATCCCGTCGTGCCATCTCCTTGTTTTCTCCTTGTAGATGGAGGAGTTCTCATACGCATCATGGCGAATTTCCTCAAGTTTTTGTAATTGAAGCTTCCGGTGCATATCGCTCTCATCTTGGTTTTGGTTGAAAGATTTGATAGCCCAATAGGCTTTGTGCTCAACCTCCACGGGGAGGTGGCAAGCCTTGCCATAGATGAGACGGAATGGGGACATGCCGATGGGGGTCTTAAAGGCGGTTCTATATGCCCACAAAGCATCAATTAGCCTCTTGCTCCAATCCTTTCTATCCGGAATAACCGTCTTTTCAAGGATCCCTTTTATCTCACGGTTGGAGAGCTCGGCTTGGCCGTTTGTTTGTGGGTGATAGGCCGTTGAAATCTTATGGTTCACCCCATACCTTTTGAGAAGGCTTCCAATCACCTTATTGCAGAAATGGGTACCCCTATCACTAATTATAGCCCTTGGAAAGCCAAACCGGGAGAATATGTTCTCTTGGATGAAGATGGCTACCACCTTTGCATCATCGGTGCGGGTAGGAATTGCTTCAACCCATTTCGACACATAATCTACCACCAAGAGGATGTATAAGTACCCACATGAGTTAGGAAATGGGCCCATAAAGTCGATTCCCCATACATCAAAGACTTCACAATATAGGAGGGGGTGTTGTGGCATCTCATTTCTTTTTGTCAAATTCCCCACCCTTTGACATCGGTCACAAGTCTTCACAAACTTATGCGCATCTTTGAAAAGGCTTGGCCAAAAGAAACCGCATTCAAGCACTTTTCTTGCGGTTCTTTGTGGGCCAAAATGTCCTCCGCATGCATAGTCATGACAATGATGTAGTATGGAAGGAATCTCCCTCTCGGGCACACATATTCTTATAAGTTGATCTTGGAAAAATTTCCACAAGTATGGGTCATCCCATATATAGTACTTTGCATCGGACTTTACTTTGCTCCTTTGATGGGAAGAAAAATGGCTTGGAAGCCGCTTTGTCACCAAATAGTTGACCATGGTTGCATACCATGGCTCCTCCACTTGCATAGCAGAAAGGAACTCATGAGGGAGACCTCCTTCAACCTCATCAAGAGGGCATGATGATCTTCCTTCAAGGTTTAGCCGGCTTAGATGACCCGTTACCACATTCTTCACTCCTTTCTTGTCTTTTATCTCTACATCGAACTCACTTAGGAGAAGGATCCACCTCAACAATCTTGGTTTTGCATCCTTCTTTGCCACAAGGTATCTAATGGCGGCATGATCGGTGTAGATGATCACCTTTGTGCCCAAGAGATAGGATCGGAATTTTTCTAGGGCATATATCACACCAAGGAACTCCTTCTCCGTTGTAGAGTAGTTCTTTTGAGCATCATTCAAGAGCGTAGATGCATATTGGAACACATGGGGTCCCTTGTCACTCTTTTGACCCAAAACCACTCCCAATGCGTAGTCACTTGCATCGGTCATGATTTCAAATGGAAGGTCCCATTGCGGTGCTTGAATAATTGGTGCGGTGACCAATCTCTCATTCAAATCATCGAAAGCTTTCCTACAAGAGGCATCAAAGACAAACTCCACTTCTTTGTGCAAAAGCTTACATAGGGGGTTAACAATCTTTGAAAAGTCCTTAATAAATCTCCGGTAGAAACCGGCATGTCCGAGAAAAGACCTAATGTCTCGGGTGTTAGATGGATAAGGTAAGTTTTTGATAATGTCAACCTTAGCCTTATCCACCTCAACCCCCCTTTCCGACACTACATGTCCTAGAATGATGCCACTAGTCACCATGAAATGACATTTTTCGGAGTTTAAGATGAGATGGGACTCTTGGCATCGCTCTAAGACAAGAGCAAGGTGTTTTAGACATGCATCATAGGAGTCCCCATGGACGGTGAAATCGTCCATGAATACTTCTATGATCCTTTATACATAGTCGGAAAAAATACTCAACATGCACCGTTGAAAAGTTCCCGGTGCATTACATAGACCAAATGGCATACGGCGATAAGAAAATGTACCGAATGGCCATGTGAATGTGGTCTTGACTTGGTCCTCGGGTGCGATTGGGATTTGAAAATATCTCAAGTATCCGTCAAGGAAACAATAGAAAGCTTTTCCCGCTAGTCTTTCTAACATTTGATCAATAAATGGTAGCGGGAAATGATCTTTCAAAGTAACCGCATTCAAGCGGCGGTAGTCAATACACACCCTCCAACCGGTTTGTGGTCGGGTGGAGACCAATTCTCTTTGTGCGTTCTTGACTACCGTCACTCCTCCCTTTTTAGGCACAAATTGAGTTGGGCTAACCCAACGGGAGTCGGAAATAGGGAAGATGATGCCCATTTGTAAAAGTTTAATTACCTCCTCTTGCACTACCTCCGCCATTGGTGGATTGAGCCTCCTTTGGGGTTGTCGGACCGGTTTTGCATCCACTTCAAGTCTTATCTTGTGCATGCAAGTCACCGGGCTTATTCCCTTGAGGTCCGCTATGCTCCACCCAAATGTATCTCTATGCTTTTGAAGCAATGCTACCAATTTGCCCTCTTGGTCCTCGTTGAGCGTGCTTGAGATGATAAGAGGTAGGGTGTTGTTGTCCCCTAAGAAGATATACTTTAAATGACTTGGAAGGGTCTTCAATTCGACCTTTGGAGGCTTCACAATTGAGGGAAGGGGCTTGTGGAGGGGTATGCTCAAAGCAAAGAGCTCGGATAGATTTACCAGAGCAGGACGCTGGCAGCGTCGTGGGGCGCTGCCAGCGTTTTGCTCTGCCTTGCCCTGTTTTCAGCATATCGATGATGTTGAGTTCTTCATATGTGTCTAGAGGCTCTTCTCTTTCCAAGTCCTCGAGACGTTCCTGCACATCAACCGACAACAACAAACGCAAACCCTCTTCTTCCACATTGTTAGTTAAGGCCACCTCAAGTGGGTCCCTATCACAAAATTTGTACATTTGATGCACCAAAGGCTCAAAAATATCCAAGAAGAAACAAGATTGAACATCACTAGGGTGTCTCATAGAGTCATAGATATTATAGGTCAATCTCTTTCCCTCAAACTCCATTGTCAAACACCCGTTTGAAACATCAATCTTGGTCTTAGAAGTTTTCATAAATGGCCTACCAAGGAGAAGGGGAGTGGCACTTGAACTAGACTCCATATCTAAATCATAGAAATCCGCCGGGAAGACAAGGTTATCTACCTCTACTAGCACATCCTCTACCAAGCCTTTGGGATAGACACTAGACCTATCGGCTAATTGAATAACCACCCCGGTCTTAGACAAAGGTCCTAAGCCTAGGGTCTCATAGATGGATAGGGATATGACGTTAATAGAGGCTCCAACGTCTAACATGGCACGTTTGAAACTTTGCCCTCCAATGGTGCAAGGGATGGTGAACATGCCCGGGTCTCCGCATTTCTTTGGTAGTTTTTGTTTGAAAATTGCCGAAACATGTTCACTCACCCTAACCCTATGGGTTCCTTTCTTAGGATTTCTCTTAGGTGTACAAAGTTCTTTCAAGAACTTTGCATACCTAGGAACACTATTCAACAAATTAAGAAGAGGAATGTTTACCTCACATTTCCGAAAAGTTTCATACAAGTCGTTCTCCTTGTCATACTTCCTTTTGCTTATCAAAGTACTAGGAAATGGGACTTCCGGTATGTATTCCTCTACTTCATCATCCACAATAATGTCTTTACCCATCTTTGAAGTGTCTCCCTTGGGGTCCTTGCTTGTGGATGTCCCTTTCCCATTCTTAGATAGCTCTTCATGACCAACTACCAATTCTCCTTGGTCTTCAATTTCCAAGGTCTCTATCTCAAGGTTCTTCATCTTTTCCTTGCCTTTTCCAAAGGGGTGTACCTCCAACTCCTTGCCTCCCCTTAAGGTCATGGCACTAGCATTCTCCCTAGGTGGTGGGATGGTTTGAGATGGGAATCGTGTGGAGCTTGAGGCTTGGGATTTTGACATATTGGAGGCCATTTGGGATAGTTGGGTTTCCAAGTTGCTTACCTTAAGGTTGTTTGCCTCCCTATCCTTCCTTGCCTCTTCTCTATCTCTCCTTGCCTCCTCTCTATCTTTCTCTTGATTGGCAAGGAGTGTTTGCAAGATATCACTCAAGTTCCCTTGAGAAGAAGAATTTCCTTGAATAGGTCCTTGGTTTGATTGTCTTTGAACATTGTTTTGAGATTGAGAGTTACTTGGGAAATTAGAATTGTTGGGTCTTTGATTGTTGTAATTTCTTTGTGGGTTTTGTTGGAAATTGGAGTTCCGGTTTTGGGTGGGATTTTGGGCTCTCAAATGGTTGAATTGACCGTTTTCAAAGCTTTTCGACTTGTCACCTCCCCATCCCAAAAGATCGCGGTTCCCCACTTGGTTGTACATTCCCCCACCACTTGGGTTCCTTGAATTGTAATTCCCATACCCCATAGCATTGACACTCTCCATAGTTGCTCCTTGTTCAATCATGATGTAGCATGTGTTGGTGGCATGGTCACCTCCACAATATGAGCATTCAATTGGTTCGGGGTGTTGAGAGAATGAGTTACCTTTGTTAACAACCAAGTTTGACACCATACTTTTAAGTTCACCCATTTCTTGCATGATCTTGTGATTTTGAGAGGCATAAGGATCTTCCATGGAAGATACATTCCTAGAGCTTCCTCCCCTTTCACTCTTTCTTCCGTAGCTTCTTGTGTTCATTGCCAATTTTTCAATAATATTGTTGGCCTCGGCCACATTAAGTGTATCAATTCCACCTCCGGTGGCGGCAATGATCATTCTTTGGTCATTTTGGCACAACCCCTCATTGAAAGCCGTCAACAAATCATCTCCTGACATGCCATGGTATGGACATCTTGCCACAAGACTTTTGAAACGCTCCCAATAATCATATAGAGTCTCCCCCATTTCTTTTTCAATGGTAGTGATAAGCTTCTTGGAGTGATTGTGTCTTGAATCCGGGTAATACTTTTCAAGAAACTTTTTCTTCAAGCCCACCCAAGTGGTAACGGAGTGAGCCGGAAGGCAAAAGAGCCATTCTTTCGCCGCATCTTGAAGAGAAAACGGAAATGCCCTTAGCTTGAATTGATTTTCGGTCACTCCTTGGGGAATAGCACCTTGGCAAATCATATGGAATTCGGCCAAGTGTCTATTTGGGTCATTCCCCACCATGCCATGGAATCTAGGTAAGTTGTGGACGAAGAAACCTTTGAGCTCAAAGTTCACATCCCCCATGGGAGGATATGCAATACAAAGTGGTTGCTCCTCATAGTTCCTTGCCCGAATTTCACCAATTGTCCTATTATCCTCCATATTGGGTGAGTAAAGGACGTTCAATGGAGATGGTATCCTAGGTGGTGACTCAAACACTTCCTCCGGTTGTTCTTGAAAAATATTATTCTCCAACTCCTCTTCACTAGGCTCCCTCCAAAAAGGTCTCCTATAAAGGGGATTTGAAAATAAGCAATTTGATATGATACTTGAAGATGGATCAATATCTTGGTCACCAAGTCCCTCTTGTGACCTAGGCATAAACTCTAAAACAACTCAACAACACAAATTAGTAACTTCAACACAAAGTAACCTATAAGCTAAGAAATTTGAAAAATAATCTAAACAAATTATGATACTAACAAGAGTTTCAATTTGATATTTAGCTATATTGCCTTCCCCGGCAACGGCGCCAAATTTGACGAGCTCAAAAGCGGTGTCGCTAATTCCGCTAATTAGCTTCGATCAAATAACGATTTATAATTCCTAGACAAACACAAACTATCCTAGATAAAGGTAGTAAAATGGTAAGAATAGGATCGAACCCAAGAGAAGACGGTTTTTAACTAAATTAATCTAATCTAGACTTTTGCAAAATGCCAATTAACAAACCTAATTACTCTAATCACAAATTAAAACACTAATTAAAACAAAAGCTTAAATTAATTACAAACTATGATATTCACAATGAGAAAACATGTAGGATAACATATAGGGGGAAAGTTTGACATGAGAATTGATTAGCAAGTCTAAAATTACCAACAAAAACTAGAGATTCAAATATTCAAATATGGAGAAACAACTTAGTGTAATTATCCTAAGTTCCCAACAATTAACAAAGTAAAGACCCTTTCTTTCCTCTCTTCTCTAATTATCTAATACAAGTTTCTAAGAAATTAGCCAACATAAATTAAACCATCCATGGATGACCCTTTACAACCCAACCAATACTTATTAAAACATAAGCACAATCAAAGATGCAAGCTTTAAGCACAAAACCAAAGAAACATGCTAGAATCATGTAATAAAACACTAAACCATGTTCTAATCACACAATAAACCAAATTCCCCTCAAAAGATTCCAACTTTAAACCAAAGTTACAATCTTTCAAAGTTGCTTCAACAAATGTCAAGACAAATTAACCAAATTTATCAAGACAAAGCAATAATTAAACAAACACTTGCTAAGATGGTTAGTCTCAACAACAATTCATTCAACAATGGAATTTAAACATGAGAAAATGGAATTAATAGATAAGAAGAGGTTTAAAAGGTCTTACAATGCTAATAGGAGAGAACTTGTTCAAATTACACTAAGCAATGGAAAATTAGCTACCTATAATCCAAATATTACAACCCATTATGAAGTTCAAACAAAATACAAAGCCAAAATGAAGAACAAAAGTTGAGAGAATTCTAATGAAATGTGTTGTGGAATGTTGTCTCCAAAGTTGTGTGTTTCTCTCTCTACAATTTGCTTCTTATATACCCTTGGTCCGCAAACCTAGGGGCCTTGAGAAATGGGCTTTCAAAAGACAAGACGGAGAAATGAAGAACGCACGCCTGAGACCTGGACGCTGGCAGCGTCAACGGACGCTGGTAGCGTCGTGGTGACGCTGGCAGCGTCCCCTGACGCTGGCAGCGTTTCATGCTGCCAGTGTTTCCTTTGGTTGAGCGTCTTGACTTTCGTTGACCCTTGGATTTTAGTCCCGCCTTGACTTCCATTGACCCCTTGGGCTTGGTCTTCTTGCTTTGATGATTTGCTTGTAGCCCACTCCAATTGTCGGGTTTGGGTCTCGGGTCTCGGGTTTGACCTTGACTTTTGTTGACTTCTGGGTTGACTCTAAAAGTTGACTAAAAGTACTAAATAACAACATAATTACAAAGACTAATGTTAGCATAAACGATGCTAACGACCCGTAAAAAGTGTAATAAACGAACCTAATAAATACTAATAGACACAACACATTTTGGTGTTGTCACTAGCCGTGTGGCGCGGCAACTTTGGCAGACTACCTAGCCGCGTGGAGAGGCTCAACATTTGATTCCGGCGGTTACTCTAATTCTCCATTATTTCGACAATTATGTTCAAGCATTATGAGAC
>JAIUZE010072654.1:0-14401 GCA_022085475.1 Heliosperma pusillum
TAAGAAGTGCTTTAAATGTCAGGGCTTTGGGCATTTTGCTAAAGAATGACCCTCTAAAAGGGCTTTGAGCAGTATGGATGTTGTAGAATGGGGTGAAGATGAGATCCTTGTATGTGAGGAGAGTTTGGAGGAACATGAGGAAGAGCCTAGAGAGGAAATGATAGAACCAGATGCAGGCTTGAGTCTGGTAACCTGGAGGGTTATGCACACCCAACCTCAACCATTAGAGGATGATCAGAGGCAGCAAATATTCAGGACCAGATGTACTATAAGGGGAAGGGTTTGCAACATGATAATTGATGGGGGAAGCTGTACCAATGTGGCATCCACAACTCTAGTGGAGAAACTGTCCCTAACTACACAAGAACACCCCCACCCCTACAAACTGAGATGGCTGAACAAGGGAGTGGAAGTAAGAGTTGACAAGCAGTGTGTTGTGCCATTCTCTATTGGCAAGGGATACACTGATGAGGTCTTGTGTGATGTTCTACCTATGGATGCTTGCCACCTTCTATTAGACAGGCCCTGGGAGTTTGATAGGGATTCTGTACACCATGGCAGGGACAACACCTATGTTTTCAGGTTTGGTAACAAGAAGATCATACTAGCCCCCTTACCCCCCAATGTTAAAGGGAACATTACCCCTGTCAATGACATTTCCAAGGAAGTCTTACTACTGAGTGAAGCTGAGATGGTTCAAGAGCTTATGGGTGATGAAGTTGTGTTCATCCTGCTAACCAAAGAGGTCCTACTTCCCCAAGGAAACATTCCAGCTGAGGTTCAACAAGTATTGAAGGATTATGGGGATGCGTTCCCTGCTGATTTGCCTAGTGGACTACCCCCTCTTAGAGGGATAGAGCATCATATTGATCTCATTCCTGGAGCAATGCTACCCAACAAACCTGCTTACAAAAGTGATCCAAAGGCCACTCAAGAGCTGCAAGCTCAGGTTGGTGACTTACTCAGCAAGGGTTTTGTAAGGGAGTCCCTAAGCCCATGTGCAGTTCCTGCCTTGCTAGTGCCCAAGAAGGATGGGTCCTGGAGAATGTGCATAGACAGTAGAGCCATCAACAACATTACCATCAAATACAGGTTCCCTATACCAAGGTTGAATGATATCCTGGATGAGCTGAGTGGGGCTCAGGTCTTCTCCAAGATTGACCTAAGGCAGGGCTATCACCAAGTAAGGATCAGGGCTGGGGATGAGTGGAAGACAGCCTTCAAGACCAAGCATGGATTGTATGAATGGTTGGTCATGCCCTTTGGTTTATCTAATGCTCCAAGTACCTTTATGAGGTTGATGACTGAGGTTTTAAGGCCCTATCTGGGGAAATTCATTGTTGTATACTTTGATGACATATTGGTCTACAGCCCCTCAACAGAAGAACACCTCCAACACCTGAGATTGTTATTTGAAGTCCTGAGGAAACACAAGTTGTTTGGCAAGATGGAAAAGTGCACATTCATGCAGGAAGAGGTTCAGTTTTTGGGGTTCATTATTTCCAAAGAAGGAGTGGCTGTTGATCAAGACAAGGTAAAAGCCATAAGGGAGTGGCAGGTCCCCAAAACTATAACTGAAGTGAGGAGCTTCCATGGACTGGCTTCCTTCTACAGGAGGTTCATCAAAGGATTCAGTTCCATCATGGCCCCCTTAACTGAGTGCATGAAGAAAGGAGAGTTTAGGTGGAATGACACGGCTGAGAGGTCCTTCAATATCATCAAAGACCTCTTGTGTGAGTCTCCCATACTTGTTCTCCCTGATTTTAACAAACTATTTGAAGTAGAATGTGATGCTAGTGGCATAGGTATTGGTGTTGTCCTAATGCAAGAGCAAAAACCTGTGGCCTACTTTAGTGAGAAGCTGAGTGGTGCTAAGCTCAACTACTCAACCTATGACAAAGAATTCTATGCCATAGTCAGAGCCTTGAACCATTGGGGTCACTATCTGAAGCCCAAACCCTTTGTACTACACTCTGACCACCAGGCACTCAAGTACATCAATGGGCAACATAAGTTGAATGCTAGGCATGCTAAGTGGGTGGTGTATTTGCAGTCCTTCTCATTCTCCAGTAAGTACATTGAGGGGAAAAACAATGTAGTGGCAGATGCTTTGTCAAGGAGAACCATGATGCTGACATACATGGAGCAAAGAGTGCTTGGGGTTGAGCACATGAAGGAGCTTTATAGGGAGGATCCTGATTTCAAAGAAGACTGGGTGGCAAGACTGGAGGGCACCACTAAGAATGGGAGTAGATACTCAGAGCAGGAAGGATTCTTGTTCCTAGGGAACAAACTCTGTCTACCAAAGGGTCCTTATAGGGGGTTGTTAGTGAAAGAGGTTCACTCAAATGGTCTAGCTGGCCACTTTGGCATCCAGAAGACCTATGACATGCTGCAGGAACAATTCTATTGGCCAAGAATGTTGGGAGATGTTCAGGATGTGATAAGAAGGTGTAGTGCTTGCCAAAGGTCCAAGTCATTCTTTCAGGCTGGAGCATACACCCCCTTGCCAGTCCCAGACAAGCCTTGGGAGGATGTTAGTATGGACTTTATAGTGGCTCTTCCTAGGACTCAGAGGGGCAAGGACTCAGTCATGGTGGTTGTGGACAGATTTAGTAAGATGGCACACTTTGTTGCTTGCAAGAAAACTGAAGATGCCATGGGAGTTGCAGACTTGTATTTCAAGGAGATTGTGAAGCTCCATGGAGTACCAAGAACCATAGTCTCTGACAGGGATACTAAGTTCATGAGTCACTTCTGGAGGACACTTTGGAAGCTTCTAAAGACAAGGCTCCTGTTCAGCACCTCTCATCATCCCCAAACTGATGGGCAGACAGAGGTAACAAACAAGACTCTGGGCAGGATTCTGAGGTGTATCATTTCAAGGTCTTTAAAGGATTGGGATTTGCAGCTGGCACAGGCAGAATTTGCTTTCAACAGAGCCCCCTCCACCAGTACAGGTAAAAGTCCATTTGAAGTTGTTTATGGCACTAACCCCTTGATGCCAACAGAACTTGTACCAATGGCAAAGAAGGTGGTGCCCTATGATGCAAGGAACAGGATAGAGCAGATGATGCAGATACATGCTAAGGTGAAACAGCAAATTGAGAAGACTAATGAGATGTATAAAGCCAGAGCAAAGGGTCCAAAGAAATCCAAAGAGTTCAAAGCAGGAGATCTAGTATGGTTGCACCTAAGGAAGGAGAGGTTCCCTGACAAAAGAAAGAACAAGCTAAGTCCAAGAGCAGAGGGTCCTTTTGAGGTCATGGAGAAGTTGGGGTCCAATGCATACAAGATTGACCTCCCAGGAGAGTATGGAGTACATGGAACATTCAATGTGGGTGATCTAAGTCCATACTATGGAGAGTCTGATGAGGAGAACAGTGAGGATTTGAGGGCAAATCCTTTTCAAGAAGGAGAGTTTGAAACAGGATTAGAGCTCCATCATCACCAAGCCAAGAACTCAGCTAGCCAGGATTGCACCATTACAGCCAAAAGGTCCCAACCAACCCCCAACCAAACAGGCAAGAGCCCCACACCAAAGGCACCAGGCATAACACTCCCCAAGCACCCCCCTTACAGTCAAGAAGCAGCAACAAGTCAAGCAAGCACAACCACAAGAAGGGTCACAAGAGCAGGGTCCAGTTTCCTGAAAAACAGTCAAGACCAGCCAGAGTATAAATCAAATATCATGCAGTACGAGTCCAACCAGGGGCTCCATCTTCTTTTCCCTTAAAGTTGAGGTCCTTAGCAAGATAAAAGTCCAGGACAAGTTTTCCAAATAAAGTCTAGAAGTCCATCTAAAACAGCCTAGAAGAGTGAAGATCATATGGAGGAGTCAGCTGGCACCAAGGCCAATATTTCTGTCCAAAGCTCCTTATTTTTGTGTGTGATCAACCTCAAGTGTAGTTAGTATGTTAGGAAGGTCGTATATGAAGCCTTTGTCAGCCCCAAACACAGCAAGAACAAGCCAAGCAAAGACTTCCCAAGACAGTTTGCAGACTTACCATTTCTGGAAAGAAACAAACCTACTTTTGCAGTCTTTCTTTTCTCTGTTTTACAGTCTGTTTGTTGTCCTCATTAGCTGACTTTGTAGTTGTTTTTATCAGTAAGATGTAAGGCTTTAAGCCCTTAGATGTCCTTGTTTTTCAAGGGTCAGGATCTGTTGTCATTTGCCTATAGAAGGCCCAAGTTGTAACCTAAAGAGACAGACTTTGATTAATATAATTCTGAACTTTGTTCAAAACAATCCTTCAGCAAAAGCTAAGTATTGTAGCATTCCTTAGTGAGCTTGTGTGTGAGCTAAGACTGCAGGGATTAGAACTCATTACTTGTGTGTCTTGAGTCCTAACACCACCCCTTGTCATCTGTGCTTGTGTGCTAGGATGCAAGGTACTATCTGAATTGCCTAGCCTAGTGCAGGTTGTTGAGGGTCTTTTCCTAAACAAGTGAGCCAAGTGTGAGGAAGTGCTAACCGTGGCCTATCCATACAACAAAACCATCCTTTTCTAAGAAGTTTCAGTTCACAAGGCTTATTGCGTCTGTTCTTGAGTTGAATTCTGGCTATGAAGTCAGAATCGCGAGTAATTAACATTCATTTGTATATTTACGATTGATTATAGAACTACAACTCGAGGAGAAGTGGTTTGACATATTAATTACAATATAATTTGTATCAATAAAGAATTCCAGAGATTTGATATGAACAAATCAAATCTCCAAGACCCAAATTTGATTTAAAGACGAAAACTCGCTAATATCGAATTATTAGGTATTTAGGTCGAGAAAAAAACGATTTATATGAAAGATTGAAATATGATTTTTGTAAAAAGAAAAGGAAATAAGAAAAAGAACAAAATCGCAGGAACCAGAGGAAGAAGAAGAAGAAGAAGAATAGGAGCAGGGCAGCCTCTGGAAGAGATGCAGCATGCGCTGCGATCCTTCAATGAGGCGCAGCTGCTACTGCGTTTCTTCTCGACGTCTGATGACTGCTAAAAAAAGGTTTTGTAAAAAAAAAAGTTTTGTTTTGAAATCGATTTTAAACTTACTTCTAACGTGAATCTTACATTAATTGAGCGAAAAAATATAAATAAAACAAATAAAAAGATGGGATTTACACCCTCGGACTTACATGTTTGACGAAACGAGATTAACTAAGTTAACGTTTAGAAATTGCTCGACTCGAATGTACGTAGAAAGTGCCCTTGTTAGAGGATTTAATTTGATTGATTGAATTAGTTGATTTATTGTGTAGTAGTCAAATTGGTCAGTCATGCAACGTGACGGGTACTCAGATGGATCTAAGCTTATGTGGTCCATTGATCAAGTATGTAGGTGTTGAAAGCTTAGAGCAAAATCTAGAATGAAAAGAGAGAACAGAAGAGCGGAACACTCGCTTGCCAAAAAAGTGAGATCGGAGGTCTCCTTTTATACTAGAAACTATGAAGTGTTTTGGAATAACTCAAACTTATCACAAAAATATTCTGAAAATAGAGAAAACAGGCTAGAGAAGGGACACAGCAGGAGCTGCGATCCTCCAAAGGGACGCAACACCTGCTTTTTTATTTCCCCAGAGGTGTCTTTCTGTGGAAGAAAGATTTCCACTTTTTTATTATAGAATTGCGGTAGATCTATACTTCCTTTTAAAAAGATACGACATATATTTTACCAAAAAAGATAGAATTTGAAGATTTAATAAATATCCAGAATATTCTAGAGCGTTGCGACTCGGCTTTTGAAAACGGTTTCTAGAAAATGAAGCGGTCAGACTCCAAATGAACTCTAATGACTGTAAAAACGACCGTACCAGTGCGTAGATGACGACCAAGGGGTAGACACAAGTGTTTGAGCTATCACTTGACGATAAACTTACGAATTGTTATAAATCGTTTCGCGTACCAAACATGCGGCCCAATCATCACTGGGTGGTTTTCGGAAAGTGTAGAACTGGAGTATCTACTGATACAGGAGGGACATGGATATATGTTCAAAAATCAAGATTAAGTCACGCTTGACATCTTAGATTCGTTCCCTTGACTTTAAAGCTAAATATTTCACAATATATAGCTAATTTTGACGTGATTTCACTTGGAGATGAAAGTACATGATGTTAGCTTTCCAACAAGTGGCCACACACTTTATTTAACTAAGTAACGAAGGAGATATGATGGTTTTAAGTTGAGCTGTCTAGATTGTACGCGGATGACGCAAAATGGACGTGACATTCAAAAGCAAGATGAAAGCTTGGTTTAAATTGTTCTCATGTTTACTTTCATAGGGTTAATAAGGTAGTAAGCTTATTTCCTAATCTGAAATAAGGTAGCTATCAGGTTATTTCGCAATTATTATCTAGTTAGTTTAGGATAATTAGCAGTAGTATAAATAAAGAGTCTTGTAATCAGTTTTTAATACACAATTGAGTTGAGATTATATCTTTTGTTTGCGAACAAACCCTTTCTTTAAACATGCGAGTTTATTGATTTATTCTTTCTTGCGAGGTTGAATTCGTGCTAGCTTAATTCTTTGCGAGGTTGAGAGTTACACAAAATGAGTTTTTCAAGTCTTCTTGCGCGATCACTTGTCTAATTCAAGTCTTAGTTGAGTGATCTTGCGAGATTGTCTTAACTAATTCAAATCCATTTATTTCGAGTTATTCGGGTTATCTTGCGAGAGTACTTGTCTAATTCATGTTTTAGTTGTTAATCTTGCGAGATTCCACAACTAATTCATATCTTTTTATATTGTTTTTGTTTCCACTGCAATATTATCTCTGAAAAGTAAAATAGTGTGATTTATTTTACATCAATTTGGTATGAGAGCTTCGGCTCTTGATTTCCATAAATATGGACGATCCTATATGAGCAAGAAGATGGAACATTATCGAGATGAAGTTTATCAAGAAGTTTATAGTTATAAAAAACTTTTTGAGAGCTTAATATTTTCTAAAGATATGCATGTGGAAGGTAATTCTTCTTTAATTTTTGATTTGCCACCTACATATGACGATTATGGTGATGAGGTGCCATTGGATGTTGTCGCCTTCAAAGTTAGAAGTCTTATAAACCCTTATGCAAATTATTATCGTGAAAAAAAAAACTTTTATCCTTTTGCGGAAATCCATGAAAAAGATAAAGCGTTTTTTCACCCATATTTGCCACCTATTTTTGATGATAGTATTGGAGTATTTGCCATTAAAGAAGAGAGAAGATCATATAAATATCCACTTGAAGCTTATATTGACGAGAAGCTTTATGGTGCTATGGGACTTTCTCTTAGGATTTCTAATTGCGTGTTAATGGTGAAGCTTGAAGATATTTTTGATTTGTGCCAATTGGAGATAAAATTTAATAATCCTTTAAGCAAAAAGATTTGGTTTAACAAGTTTGGATTCGTCGATGTTGATAAATTTGAAGACTACATTGAAGATAATGATTTAAAGGAGAGATCAAATGTGTGCCCAAATAAGCTCTTGTTCGCCTTAGATGCTTTTACATACAAGCTTTCAAGATTTGTATTTGTTCCTGGAGCTCGTATATCCAAGAATCGGGACGATTCTTTTTTTAAGAAGGGGAGAATGATATAGGAGGAATATGGATATATGTTCAAAAATCCAGATTAAGTCACTCTTGACATCCTAGATTCCTTCCGTTGACTTTAAAGCTAAATATCTCAGAATATATAGCTACTTTTGACGTGATTTCAATTGGCGATGAAAATACATGATTGTAGCTTTCCAACAAGTGGTCACACGCTTTATTTAATTAAGTAACGAAGGAGATATGACCGTTTTAAGTTGAGCTGTCCAGATTGTACGCGGATGACGCAAAATGGACGTGACATTTAAAAGCAAGATGGAAGCTTGGTTTAAATTGTTCTCAAGTTTACTTTGCTGAATTAAGTCTAGTTATTATTTTCATAGTTTGAATAACGTAGTAAGCTTATTTCCTAATCTGAAATAAGGTAGCTATCAGGTTATTTCCTATATCTAGTTAGTTTATGGTAATCCCCCTTATACTAAAAGAATAAGAGATTGCTAGAAAATTTCGTCTAAATGAATTATTCTATAATTAGACTTCTTTATGCTATATTTACAACTAATTCATACTATTCCAAACAATAACTAATTATATTCTGTTTAAAAGGGTATAATTGTAACAACCCGAAAAGTACCCTATTTTTCTAGTAAAATATCTTACGGATACTTTTCAGCCTGTTTAAGTTTTAAAGTGGAAATTATTGTTTCCAGTTGAATTTTAAAATTCCGAGTTCGTATTTGGAATTTCTGAGAGATTTCATGAAAATCCCGTTTTTAGTCATCTTTGACTTTTCTTGACTTTTAAGTCGTCTTTGACTTTCCTTGACTTTTTAAAGTCGTCATTGACTTTTTCTTGACTTTTAAGTCGTCATAAACTTTTCTTGACTTTTAAGTCATTTTTGACTTTTCTCGACTTTTTAAGTCGACGTTGACTTTCGTTGCTTTTCCCGACTCGCCTCGTAATTTTAAAGACCGAAATTATATTTGAAAAATAATAAATTTTAATTTATTTTTATTAAGATTTATTAGGATTTATGATAATTTAATATAATTATTTTGAATTTATTCGGAATTAAAGAATAACTTTTACTGTTTTAACCCAAACGTCATTTAACTATTCCCGAATCCAGCGTAAAGCGCGAAACGAAACCGAAACTCGCCTTTGGCATGAGTCACGCGCCCAGGTCATCGTTTTCCACTCACATTAGATATTTTAATTCTTTTGATTAAACTAATAATAATATCTAGATATTTATTTACTTTATCGATCAGTTAACGAAAATTACGCAAATCGTTTACAAAACTGACCCGATTCTTCTCATTTCACACGGCACTCTCCCCTCTCTTAGACCATGATATTTTCATTTCTTTTGATTACAATAACATAATATCTTGATATTTAATTTAATTAACTTAATATTTAATCAATTACCGTAATATAATTATTAAACGCGAGTCAATTCCGTAACAACAATTTCAAAACCCGACTTCCTAATCCTTCTATATGTACACGGCTCAACCTCACCACATTACTCACTAACAACTTTTCATTTTACAATAAATAAAATTAAGATCAAATTAACACTTTCTTTAATCGTTCTTCATCGTTCTTGAGCGTTCTTCATCCGTTCTTCGTCGTTCTTGAGCAAAATCATCATAAAACCTTCATTTCTTAATTAAATCCGTCCTAACTTATATTTCTATAATCTCCTCTTCGCTCTCCATCTTCAAGTACGGTTTAATTTCAAATCCGACAAAATCGTTTTCAACATTTAATTATGGAAAAATCAAGTTTAAGTTCTAATAATGTTTTTCTTGTCTTTTCTTATAGGGGAAGATTTTGAAGACGAGTTTGGAGACTCGTATATTTTGGGTGAAGATTAGTAGACGGGTTTCTTATTTATATACTTCTTTTTTTGGTGTCTCATTGATCTTGCTAGCTAAGGTAACAATTCCGATTTACTCGACGAAATAATGTCACATAGCCTTTGTTTCTTTTGTTTTTGGTTCATCTTTTGTTTTTATTCATGTTATTATGATTTATGGATTTTTAGTTAGTAACATGATAAGTCGTAATGATTTTCATGTTGTATGGTATTTTTAATATGTTAGTGTTCTTGATGAATTTGGATGATGGTTCATAATAATGATTTTTGTATGATGGTTGTTAAAATGGTTGTTTGATAATTAAAATATGTTGGAATTTATTTGGGTGTGATGGTTGATTGAACCGTGTAGGGGTTGTTTAGGAGGGGCTGTGAACCGGACCAAACCAGCCGGTCCAGGCCGGTTCAGACCCGGTCTGGGTTGGTCCATGGTGGGTCCGGGTTTTGGTCTTTGGGTTGTGTCGATGTTTGATTGTTATGTTGTTGTTTTGACGGGTTTTAATTATGTTAAGCATGCGGGAAATAATTAGAAAAGTTTTTAGTAAAATCGTTAAAAAGGCCAAAACAGCCCAAAAACCAGGCCTGGGGCCCAGTCCAGGCCCATGTGTGTCTCGGCCCAAAATCAGCCCGTGGGTCCCACTTTGGGACTTGTGACGGTTTTTGAGTTATCGTCATTTTATCGTGTTTTGTAATATTTAACAAGTGGGAAAATTTTTAATAAGTAAATTATTTAATTAAAAGTATTTTTCATAAAATTATTATTTCTCACATGTTAGAAATTATAATACGAGATCGTAGTTTATTTTGATATCCTTTAAGTCAAGCGGGGGGTTACGTAAGATTTAATAATTCACATGTTAGAAGTTTTAATAAAATAACATGTAGTGAATAGGTTGATTTTTATGTCTAAGTCTATGTGGTAAAGACTCTGTTTCTAGCCGGTTTGACCAAACGGGTTTGGTCAAACTAAGATCTATTCAGCCCCGTTTTGACTGATGACCCGTCGCGGGACTCGGGTCGGGGATTTGTCTTCAAGTAAGGTTGTATTTAATTATTGAATTAGCCTTAGTAGATATGAGGCGATATGATATTTGATTATGATTTATATGCAAATAGTCACATGATAGGATGTTTTTCCCGTGACTGTTTTGTTTATATGGTTGGTGTCGTGTTGACTAAGTGCCCATAGAGAATTATGAGTATATGGCGTCTTGACCATTCTAATTCTAAATGAGTATCTTGGACCATGACATTGATAGGCCAGCTTAATACTAGCCATCTCCTCTTAGGGGGTCGCCTAGTAGAGTTTCTCATGTACGGTTATGTCATGGGACGGGGAATGGAATAGCTGTTGTCGCTAGGTCTGATCAGTCTAGGACTAGGATTTTTTCCTACCTTGTGGTATAGCCTCGAGTTACAGAAGTCGACTATTGACGGTCCTAAGAACTTATGCCTGTTTGTAGAAGTATTGGTCTTTCATGTATGTATGATTCTATGAGTTCTAGAAGGTGAGATGCAAGCCGGCTAGGATTGATAGAGTTTGGATTAACGGTTGTTAACTGATTCACATGATTACGTGTTGATTAGGGTTTTAGTGTATCAGGGCCATGTTACATGGTAACCGCTGAGCCAGCATACCAGCTTCCCTACCTCGAGTTATATTTTATTATCGGATTCACATGATAGCTTTCATATGATAGGTTATATGTTAGTTAATTGTTTCATAACATGAAAAGCATATCATATATGTTAAGGTTTTGTATTCTCCATATACATTGCTTTTATGTTATTCATGTTTTAATTAAACTCGACATTTCGTGGCTGGGAGAACTCGGAGTTACTCCCCACTGACTGTGGCTTCCGTGTTTATATTTAATGCGGTCGAACAGGTGGTGATGCATATTTGGGGTACATTGACGAGCTAGCGAGCGAAGTATTTACCTTGGACCTATATTCGGTTCTTAGATTGTATATTATTATACACTCTTTTATTTCCGTATTTATACGGGAGATATGTCTCCCGTCTTGTATATTTCTTTTGTATAATATTATTTCCGTTTTGTAATGAACCTTTTTATGTTATGACACCTTCGTTATGTATTTAAATTATTTTTTTTTCTTTCCGCAAATTTGAGGGTGTCACACCCATATTCCTTAATTTGGACATCATTTACATAATCCACAACGCGCCAAATCCCAATAGGCTTACATCACTATAATCTAACCAAATTTACACTCAATGTCCTTCCATCCTAAACCGCAATTAGTTTTATACCTTTCAACATCTTGATACAAAATTCCACAACTTCATAACTTGATATACCTCCAAAGGCACATCTCACTACTCACGCATACGGCAAGCTCCCTCAAATCATCACATTTCAATTTCTTTAATAAAAATCTATAACCTAACGGCTCAAATGGTTAGACTCCATCAATATCCATTATATAACAATGCATCCACAAATATCGCTAATCGAAATACCATCAATTAATATTTTAGAAGCTCATCCTCAATCAACCCAATCATTAATTACATCAAACACCTAATTGCGATTAGTACTCCCAATTAAAATTCCAAATTTGAGATTCCATAAATCATAATTTTCCAATCATATCCTTAAGTACCACAAAGGTATAACGAGACACAAAATTTCTCTTAAGTTCCATTCTTGTCCACATCATCCTTAAAGACTTCAATAATATTACACTCTCAATAAGATAATACATACTTAAACAAGCTTCACTAGATCATCACTAACTTGTATCCACCAACACAAATTTCGCAATAAACACAACTATATCCTCAAATTAACCATGTTATTATACAATACACCCTTAACTTCAACTCACATACCTTCACCATTATACACCATTGATATGGACACTAAATTTCCACAAAGTAAATTATCCATTAAGTAATCACACATCTTAATGTCCAAGATTCTCCTCCTAAGTACCAAATGAAGCCTCATAAATACCAAACTCTTTTATATAACAAGTTCAGCGCTCAACCATTAAGATTCAAAACCATGATGAAAGACACTCACTAATTACCAAAATATTTTCCCTATTATTGCCCAAATAATAACGCTTACAAAAACAATTCATAAATCATTTTGTAAGATATAATACTCATTACAGAAATCAAAGGGTAAGGCCCACCGATTAGTGAAAATAGAAAGTTTAAGGATATCAAAACAAGGATAAGATTGAAGGACATTACGAGGACTTGAAACAGATCAATGTTAAGAGGCTAAAAGAAGAAGCTCAATTAAATGAGAGATATGAAGCCTTAAATTAAGGAAATCGATTAAGGGACACAAATCCTAAGTAAACACGCAAGCATACAGCCAATCAAAGAGTAACTCAAGATGGTAGCCCAAACGTTACTAGAAGAAGAATAAAATTGCAAAAATTAAAATCTTACATTTCACATAACCATACACTTTTAACCTCTTCTTGATATTGATGAAAGCCTATTATCTTCCAAAACATCAATACTTAAAAAGACTTCCATGAAAAACATTGTACAACCTATATCCTCATAAATTCGATATTATTCCTCATTACATCAGATAAGAGCGCTAATAAAACATTAAAACACTCAGCTCATAACCACCTAACAATTCCGTAAAGCCAAGGTCATCAGACAAATCCTTTAGTAACAAGCCTTTGGCTCCTCAAATCTCCAAACGAGTATAGCACTGAAATCTTCAAATTACTTTTATATACTCCAAGATAACTTTCATCATACCATTATCCTCGACAAAAACTAATCCGCGGAAATTCCAAATAATAAATTTATCCCACATTCTAATTTTAACGCATCTAAGTCCACCAATTCGCGTAACAATCAAAACACTTACATCTTGCTCCTATTCCTCAAATCATTATTTATCTATTCCGTTAATAATTCACTAGTCTAGTCACCATCTTTCTCCAACACATTAAGAACCTCAAAACTCAATTTGTCCAGCCTTTCGAATAACGAGCTAACCAACGCAGGGGACACTTCATTTTGCTACTCGAATCTCCAATCCATATAACTTGCACAACCTATCACTTAACTAGAGAAACATTAACCTATCCCTCATACTTCCGAGTACTCCAAATAATCGTTCCCAAACAACTAACTCCAATCTATGATTTGGCAGCGACCAGTCACATGGAATTCGGACTAACACCCTAATAATTCAAATGCACTCATATCTAATCCCAAATTCTAATAATTATTATCATAAAAAATATTAACTATCTATTGGAAAATAAAACATCGTGATTTAATGCAGTTCACATATAATTACTCAACACCAAATCACGAATAGGAAAATTAGATAAGAAAATTGAAAATAGAAAAGATAGAAAGTCACGCCTTAAAAGCACAACTTTATAAGAGAAAAGTATTTTGATTCTATTGCATCACTTAATTACTCAAAATCTTATAACTCCTCTAGGTAAATCACTTAAGCTTTAACTATGAAATTTCACAAGAATATCCTTAAGATCATTAACTACCAGCATAAGTGTGACACCCTCAAATTTGCGGAAAGAAAAAATTATTTAAATACATAAAAGATACGAATATACATAACGAAGGTGTCATAAATAAAAAGGGTCATTACAAAACGGAAATAATATTATACAAAAGAAATATACAAGACGGGAGACATATCTCCCGTATAAATACGGAAATAAAAGAGTGTATCATAATATACAATCTAAGAACCGAATATAGGTCCAAGGTAAATACTTCGCTCGCTAGCTCGTCAATGTACCCCAAATATGCATCACCACCTGTTCGACCGCATTAAATATAAACACGGAAGCCACAGTCAGTGGGGAGTAACTCCGAGTTCTCCCAGCCACGAAATGTCGAGTTTATTGAAACATGAATAACATAAAAGCAATGTATATGAAAAATAACAAACTTAAACATATGAACATTGCTTTTCATGGTTGAAACAATTAACTAACATAT
>JAIUZE010072656.1:0-15542 GCA_022085475.1 Heliosperma pusillum
CATATACAAATAATTAGTATTCTATTTGGGTCTCATCCTATAGGTGTGACCTAAAGGGATCAATTGATCACCGCCGTCATAAGACAATAACGTCAAACTCTAGTCAGCTGAGCGTTACCGATTTACCACTACTACAAATTCGGGCAATAACAACGCCCCATCCACAACGCTTATTTAGGAAAATTAAGAAAAACCGTTGTCGAATGGATTATTATTTTTCCGCGGAATTTTATTAAAACTAATAACAACGGTATTATTTTTCGTCCGTTGTTATTAGTTTTAACAACGGGTCGAACTAAAATAACCGTTGTAAATATTTAAACTAATAACAACAGTTTACTCTATATCCGTTGTTAGTAATTTGGCGCAAAATGAGGAAAAGTAATAACAACGGTCACGAACAAACCCGTTGTTATAATGTGTTATTAATTTGGCGCAAAATTTGGCGTAAGTTAATAACAACGGTATTATTTTGTTGTACGCAGTTGTTAGTTGTAATAACGGTCAGAACTTTGTTAACAGTTGTAAATATATAAACTAATAACAACAGTTTACTATGAATAATAACCGTTGTCAATATTTGTTAATAATGATAATTAAAACACACAATACTAATAATACTGTACTGCAACACAAAAACACAAACACAAAGCGATTATACTGCAACAAAAAATCCACAAACACTAAGACATACTCCCTGATCGTCTCTCTGTCATCATCTTCGTTTGGTATTTCTTATTAATCAGGTATTATTTTTATTAGTTTTGCTGTATTGTTCAATTCTAATAATTTTGCTTTATTGATTTCCTGAATTTCGTTTATTTGTGAAGTAGTTGCCTTATATATATATATATATATATATATATTCTATATATATTATATATATATATATATATATATATATCTATATATAGAATTGGGTTCTTGTGAGTTTAGTGTCTTATGCTGAGTTGGTACTCACAAATCTTAACCATTGAATTAGATGGAAATCAAGGGTCCAGATCTAATTCATCCACGTCATTTAATTTGATACATAACCCCTGAATCATCCCTTCCCTTCTTAATTTATATTCTTCCTTCTCTCACCTAAATTTTGAAAATACAGAGAGAAAGAAAGAGAGCACGATCCATTTGAGTGTGAACTAGTCAATATCATTGCTTCGGATTTCAAACTACGAAAACTACAGTAATTCGTGAAAGTCCATAGACCTTAATTAGACTTCTCTAATTATTTACTAAATTACTTTTTAATTTAGTTTATAATGATCTATGTAACATGCATGCAAATATAAAGACATTTATATAAGAGAAGAAATTTCCTCACATTGATGTGGAAAATATAAGGGCACAACAAGAACTCCTTCTTGTTGATCTTGAGCTACAAATATGGTTGAACACAAATAATCTCCAAGGTAGAAGATCTCCTCTAAGTTGCACCAAGATTAACCCAAATAATCTACCCTTATTATTAACTAGATAATAAGATAGATATAATACTACTAATACTAGACTATATTACTACACTAGTAATACTTAGTAAATATTAGTATATGAGAGTTTTAGAGAGAGTTTTAGTTTTGAGAGATGTATGGAAAAATAAGAATGAACTTGTGAAGGAATGAACAACAATTGTTCTCCTTTTATAGCCAAGAGGGCCGGTTTTATCATCACAAAATGGTGATGTTTTCTTCTTATTTTATTGCCATGTAAGGTGGTAATGTGTTGTAGTGAATAAAATGATATCATGTTTACTATTCATGTCATAAGCATATGTTGCTTGTGAGTATGAATAAGAACAACCATCATCACCATTTGACTTCACCATAACCGGCCATGTGAGCCTCAATTTGATCCATTTTGATTTTTGATATTTGTCCCACAAATACTTATTAATCATATGCTTAATTATCTTGTATAATTAAGTGTTAATTTGATCATATAACAATTATATGACACAAATAAATGAATAATATGTACTTAACATTTTAAGTAGTATTCTACCATTATATCAATATATAATGGGTCCCACAATGCTTAGTTAATTTATTTTACAACTCTTTGTAAATATAATTAACTAATTACCTCTATCTCAAAACCTCAACTAATTTAGTAATTTAACGATTAATTACTAAGTTAAATCTTATTTAATCGTATTAAAATAAGATATAAATTTATTAGTCAATTATCGCATAATTGAAAAATAAACTTAATTGAATTTGAGTTCTTAACTCAATTTCTAACAATTAACTCTCATACATATCGAATATATGTAATGTACTAATTAACTGTATCGTATACAAATAATTAGTTACTATTTGGATTTCATCCTTTAGGTGTGACCGAAAGGGATCAGTTGATCACCGCCGTCATACGACAATAACGTCAAACTCTAGTCAGCCAACCGTTATTGATTTACGTTAATCAACTGACTAATCATATATATAGTCAATAAATATCCCAATTATATTCCTTAATAAGATTCATTATGTGGCGCACTATTGTGGAGGACACCTACTCCAACAATCTCCCACTTGTCTGACACAAGTGTGCGTCACCGATTCTCTTATCTCTTTATCACATCTCCCACTCAACGCAAGGTGTCTTCCAGGTCGCACTTGCGATTGACAATATCTAGAGTGGTTTTCTCGATAGGGAGAGTAACTGTCTGACCGGAAAATCTACCATAGATCTCTTTTCGAGCGTGGCCACGCATTTACAGTAACTACTCCTCGAGTGGCCTAAAGATGTTTTTACCCAACGTGGGTGGACAATTCCTGTTGATCCATCTACTCTGTATGATGCAGATCACCATGATCCAGAAGAAGTCCATCGGACTCCTTTTACGGCACGACCTAGAACATCAACCAAAACCAATCGGAAACTGCACCGACTCAGATAGACGGTCGCCAGTCAAAAGAATCGACTTATAGGAATAAGATAGAAGACCCTGCCACGACCAGGCATCAAATATTTGATTAAGGTCTCGACAATGTCACTGTCCGAAGAGGGGCATACGTCTGTCTATGTAAACGACCAGTATCTCCAGACCCCATGGTGCTGAACCAACATCGATCGACTTAAATCTAGTCATTTCGAGACGTCACCATTGAAGTGAATGAGGGCAAAATACTAAGTTCGTCATTACTTGAATAGGTCAAATCGATTCGGAAAACAAAGTATTAAATTTAGTCAAACTCAATAAGAGTTTAAAATAAACTCGAACAATGAATGTCATTATCATATATGAAATAATAATACAACATTCAATTATTACATATTACATAATCTAAAGGAATTCTGGCACACGTCTCAATCCCATTGTGACGACATGACCATCATGCTTAGCCTTTGATAAAGGCTTGGTTGAAGGATCAGCAATGTTGTCATCTGTCCCAACCTTACAAATGTCAATTTCCTTTCTGTCCACGTAATCTCTAATTACATGATATTTCCTAAGTACATGTCTAGACTTGTTACTAGACTTGGGCTCTTTTGCCTGAAAAATAGCCCCACTGTTATCACAATAAATTGTGATAGGATCTTTGGAAGTAGGGACTACTGTTAGTCCTTCCAAAAATTGCCGAATCCACACAGCTTCCTTTGCAGCTTCAGACGCTGCAAGGTACTCTGCTTCGGTTGTAGAATCCGCTGTAACGCTTTGCTTGAAACTCTTCCAGCAAACAGCTCCTCCATTCATCATATAAACGTAGCCGGATTGGGATTTCATATCATCCCGATCTGTTTGGAAACAGGGCATGGTGTAACCTTCACGTAACCAGTCTCGCCTCCAAACACTAAGAACGAAATCCTTGGTCTTCTTAAGTACTTAAGGATGTTCTTACGGCTATCAGGACTCTCACTGGATTGGCATTGGTAACGACTTGTCATGCTCAAGCATATGAAACGTCGAGGAAGAGTGCACATCATAGCACATACATGATTGATCCCACACAGGCTGAGACGTAAGGGAATCAATTTCATGCCGTTCAATCACATCGTGGTTTCGTTTAGGGCACTCTGACTTACTCAAAGTGATCCCACTTCCCATAGGAAGAAAGCCTCTCTTAGAGTCTTTCATGTTGAACCGATCAAGAATCTTATCAATATAAGTCTCTGGACTTAATGCTAGTATCCTTTTAGATCTATCCCTATAGATCCGGATACCTAAGATGCGCTGGGCCTCTCCTAGGTCTTTCATTTGGAAATGTATTCCTAGCCACTCATTTACAGAAGTGAGCATTGGAATATCATTCCCAATGAGTAGTATGTCATCCACATACAAGACTAGAAAAGTTACTTTACTCCCACTAAACTTCATGTATAAACACGGTTCCTCGACACTTCGAGTGAAACCATTTTGTTTAATTACATGATCGAAACGATGATTCCAACTCCTGGATGCTGGCTTAAGACCATAGATGGATCTCTTAAGTTTTCATACCTTCTTAGGGTTTTTGTGGATCCAAAAAACCTTCAGGTTGGTCATGTACACTTACTCTGCTAGAATCCATTCAAGAGGCGGTTTGAATCATTTGCCAAATCTCATATGATGAAATGCGGCAACCGCTAAGATAATCCTTATGGAATCGACGCATGGCGACTGGGGCGAAAGGTTCGTCATAGTGAAGACCATTGAAAATTGGGTGAAACCTGTAGCCACAACTAGCCTTTTATAAACATAATTATGTTTATCTATGCCACTTTTGATCTTATAGATCCACTTAAACTGAAGAGGTCTTACCTCCTTAGGTAAATCAACCAAGTCCCATACTTGATTGTCGTACATAGAATCCATTTCGGATTGCATGGCTCCTAGCCATAGCTTTGAGTCAGGACTAGAAATGGCTGCTTTGTAGGTAGTAGGTTCGTTACTTTCAAAAAGTAACACATTATAGTCATCACCTTCCTCTATAATACCAAGGTATCTATCAGGTTGATGACTAATTCTGCTTGACTTCCTAGGTTCCGAAGGAATAATGACCGTACCAGACGAAGAGGGAACGTTTTCCTCGTCGTCCTTTTCGGTTTGTGGATCTTGGACTTCATCAAGTTCAAATTTTCTCCCACTCTGTCTTTTAGAAATAAAATCACTTTCTAAAAAGACTGCATCACGAGACACAAACACTTTGTCCTCGTGTTTATTGTAGAAGTAATAACCACGTGATTCCTTTGGATATCCTACAAAAAGACATTTGTCAGATTTGGGTGCGAGTTTATCGTCAGACTTATTCTTAACAAAAGCCTCGCATCCCCAAATTCTCTTAAATGACAAATAAGGAACTTTTCCTGTCCATATCTCATATGGAGTCTTGTTTGCCGCTTTAGTCGGGCTTCGATTTAGTGAAAATATTGCAGATAAGATAGCAAAACCCCAAAAATAATCAGGAAGCTCTGTTAGACTCATCATAGATCGAACCATATTTAATAAAGTTCGATTTCTCCTTTCGGATATACCGTTTAATTGAGGTGTTCCAGGAGGAGTCCATTGTGATACTATACCACAATCTTTCAGGTGTGAATCAAATTCATGGTTCAAGTATTCACCACCACGATCGGATCGTAGGGTTTTAATCTTTTTATTTAATTGGTTTTCTACTTCATTTTGAAATTCTTTGAACTTTTCAAAAGCATCACTTTTATGCCTCATCAAGTAGACATATCCATATCTACTTAAGTCGTCGGTAAAAGTAATGAAGTAGTGATAACCACCTCTAGCTCGGATAGTCATTGGACCGCATACATCCGTGTGTATAAGTCCTAATACTTCACTTGCTCGTGTCCCTTTTCCCGTAAAAGGAGCACGAGTCATCTTGCATAGAAGACAAGATTCGCATACGCCATAAGATTCGTAATCGAATGGTTTGAGTACTTTAGATGAAACAAGTCTCTTTATGCGTCGTTCGTTTATGTGCCCTAAACGACAATGCCAAAGGTATGATTGATTAGGTTCACCTGTTTTGAGCTTCTTGTTTTCTACATGATATACCTCTTTTGCAATATCTAGAACATAAATACCTCCAATAGAAATGGCCTCGCCATAAACCATTTCATTTAAAGAAAAAGTACAACGATTGTTCTTAATACAAAAGGAAAACCCTTCCATGTCTAACACGGGAATGGAGATAATATTCTTGGTAAGAGTTGGTACATAATAGCAATTATTTAAATACAACTCTAAACCATTAGGCAAAAGAAGAACGTAGGTGCCCACGGAAACTGCGGCTACCTTAGCTCCATTTCCCATGCGCAGGTCCACGTCACCCTTGGCTTAGTGCTTGCACGTCCTCAGCCCTGTACATGATTACAAAGGTGCAGAAACCACAACGGTATCAAATACCCAAGAAGATGTACATAGCAAGTTAATATCTATCATATAGAGTGATGAAAGAATTTTACCTGACGTTGTCACACAACCGTCTTCTTGTCTTTCAAGATACTTGGGGCAATTGCGTTTCCAATGCCACTTTGCCATTACAATAATGCAATCGCTCCGGTGTTGTGACTTTGGGGTTTTTTTTGGCCTTATAAAAGACCTTTGCCTTCCCTTGCGGATTTCTGAAAAGAGTCTTACCCTTACCTGTCTTCCGTACCCCACGGTTCATGTCTTCATTTTAAGGATAACACCTTGGGTTCACTCCCACTAGCCCCATGTCCCTCTCAGTTGGGTGAGGAGTGCATGGGGTCATGGAAACTCTTGTCATGCATTCATGTTATAGTTCAACTAAATTGGGTGAATTAGGTGAGAGGGAATGAAGGATCGTCCACACTCACCAAATTCTTCGGAATTGTGCACCCTAGACGCTCTAAGGTGTCCGCGTGCTCAACCATTTTGAGCACGTGTGGGCCAACCTTTTGGCCCCTTTGAAGCGTAGTGTCAAAGAATTTCGTAATTGCCTCATATTGGAGAATTTGAGGGGCTTGCGAAAACATCGAAGTGATCCTCGTGAATATCGCATATGCATTGAGAGAGATAAATTAGAGTTTGAGTTTGGGTGAGATTGACCAAATCAAGACATTCGTGACGTCATTAGCAACCTTTAAATAAAAGTCATATTCGGCCCGAACTACCGCGGAGGATCTAGGCGCGGGGTCGGTGGGGGGATCTTCGACCAATAGCGAAAGCACGTTATCGGCTAAAAGCGGCACTCTTGATCGTGATTCCCATTCAGACGAAGTTACTTCCGTCATCCTTAAGGAACAACACTTGTCCATGACGAACCTCAACCATGAGTCTCTACCCAAGGTTGCAACGTTTGATGATGTTGACATTATGCGAATATGGTAACTACAACAAAAAGAAATATATAAGCATTCATTGTTAATTTACTTGAAAAAACATTTTAGCAAGTTTAGCATTCATATAATGACCTCTCACTAAATTATATAAATGATTCCAAGACCCATTTTTATTTAAAAAATAGTCATCGCATGCTATCTTTATTTAGAAATGGTAAGTCGTTATTTGACTAATTCTACCCTTAGAACTCTTGGTTGACGGATTTCAACTAAATCCATCTCCTAGTCCCAAGATAACGCTTATCTCGTTGAGTCCAATCCAATTTTAGGTTGTGATCGTATCACCCTACTTACCCGAGGTAAAAAAAAGGGACCCACGAGCGTGGTAGCCCTAATGAACACGGGATTCATAGGTGTTATTAATTGGTAAGGCTAATCTCAATTTTTTTAAACATGTGAGAGATCTTGTCAATTTAGTTATTAATTCCCTATAAGTGAACTAAGTCGGTGAATGGTGAATAACGTTGAATTGACAATAACGGTAAATATAATGCATGTGTGACGATTTTGGCATGAGCGGAAATAAAGCAAGCAACCAAGCAACAATAAAATCCTAGTATGGCCACCTAGCTAATCAAAATTAACTAGATAGTTACAAATTCGAAAACCAACTCCTTGGTCCCTTGCCTCTTCACTTGGAACACCTTCCAAAATGGCACCGTCTTGAGGGAGTCACCGGTCTTCATAAAAATAATGACAAATATACAAATATACAAATTCCTATTATACATTTATTCTATAAAATAAAATTATTAAATTATACAAACCGGCGATACGAGATCGCAATAAAATTACAACCAAACCGTTATTCCCTTACATTACGGGTAATAACGATTAAAAAATAACTAAGCCATACTAGGTACAAAATTTGCATAAATTATTAAATAAATGACATTCATTCATTCAACCATAAATTAAATAAATTGCTGCAAAAATTCATGCCAAAATCGTCCTACAATTCATTCATGCTCATGTAGCTTGATTTTTCCGGGATTTATTGATTTTTAACCATTAAAAATCACTATCAACATTTAAATCGCATTTAAATTCAAAATAATTAACTAAACTAATTTAGAACTCAAAATTAGTCACTACTAATTTTGTTGGTCATTAATTAGATCGATTTGATTTCATTTGCTAAATATTACGGTTTAATCATAACCATTATGAAATAAAACCAAAATAAAATATAAAACACTTAAAATTTGAAAACCAAAATTTGTACATTCTGAAAATTTCCAGGAACTATAAAAATAAAAAAATATTGCTAAAAAAGTTAAATTAATTTTATGAACAAATAGCTTGGTATTTTAAGTTTTTATCACATACAAAATTAGATATAGTAAAATAGTGAAACCAAATTATGAAATTCACCAAGAGTATCAAACATCAGAATGTAAAATGATACACAAACTTTTCAAGACCCGAAATGCGACGTTTCAATTTTATGAACATTAAAATCTCATATTATCGACTTTTATCGATAAAAATCAATGAACATGAAATACATAAGTAAAAGTCACGAAATTTTACATACAATCTGTAAGAAATTCATGTGAGATCATATTAAAATTTCATGGCCATAATCAACATGAAACTATTTTTAGTTAACTTTAACTCATAAAATGCATGTTAACTCGGTTTAAACGCCAAAAATCAAAATAAATAGCAAATTAATCCCTAAAATCACGAAATTTGACCACAAATATTTTGAGGTCAGTAGGTATACATGCACCAAAAGTTTTTGTCAGAATCGTATTTTAACTCAAAATCTTTGATTTATTAGTTGTCTTATAACTTTAATAAAAATGTCCAAAATGAACATGCATGCTACAAGCTAGCTCTGATACCACATGAAATTCCATAGACCTTAATTAGACTCCTCTAATTAATTTCTAAATTACTTGTTAATTTAGTATTTAATGATCTATGTAACATGCATGCAAATATAAAGACATTTATATAAAGGAACAAATTTCCTCACATTGATATGAAAAATATAAGGGCACAACAAGAACTCCTTCTTGTTGTTCTTGAGCTACAAATATGGATGAACACAAACAATCTCCAAAGTAGAAGATCTCCTCAAAGTTGCACCAAGATAAACCCAAATAATCTACCCTTATTATTAACTAGATAATAAGATAGATATAATACTACTAATATTATGACTATATTACTACACTAGTAATACTTAGTAAATATTAGTATTTGAGAGTTTTTAGTGAGAGGAAGAATTTTTTAGAAAGAAGTATGACAATTGCACAAAATCAAGTCATCAAAAATGAACAACAAAATTGCTCATTATGTAGGCCATTTGGCCGGATCATGTAGTCCACAATTGGACTATTATTTTGTTCAATTTGATCACATGCATTAGAGTGGAGTGTTGTAGAAAAGATGATGATTGTTTTATACTTGTTATGTCACTTTCAATAAGTAACTAAAGAGTAAAAACAAGAACAAAATCATCACCATGTAACTACTACCATAACCGGCCATTATGGCCTAGTTAGGTCCATTTTGATTTTTGATATTTGTCTCACAAATACTTATTGATCATATGGTTAATTATCTTGTATAATTAAGTGTTAATTTGATCATATAACAATTATATGACTCAATTAAATAAATAATATGTACTTAACATTTTAAGTAATATTTTACCATATATCAATATATAATGGGTCCCACAATGCTTAGTTAATTTATTTTACAACTCTTTGTAAATATAATTAACTAATTACCTCTATCTCAAAACCTCAACTAATTTAGTAATTTAACGATTAATTACTAAGTTAAATCTTATTTAATCGTATTAAAATAAGATATAAATTTATTAGTCAATTATCGCATAATTGAAAAATAAGTTTAATCGAATTTGAGTTCTTAACTCAATTTCTAACAATTAACTCTCGTACATATCGAATATATGTAATGTACTAATTAACTGTATCGTATACAAATAATTAGTTACTATTTGGATTTCATCCTTTAGGCGTGACCGAAAGGGATCAGTTGATCACCGCCGTCAAACGACAATAACGTCAAACTCTAGTTAGCCAACCGTTATTGATTTACGTTAATCAACTGACTAATCATATATGTAGCCAATAATTATCCCAATTATATTCCATAATAAGATTTATTATGTGGCGCACTATTGTGGAGGACACCTACTCCAACATTTAATTCCCGACTCAAACTATTTCCGGGAAAATTACGATCGCGGTGGTCCGGTCCATATATCGTCACAAATTTCAACAAGTTTGGTTCCGTTGAAGTGATGACCACTAATGGCGAAAAATTCAAAGTCAATGGCTATCGTTTGAAGGTCTACCATGAGCATGCGATCGTTGGGATAATCGAGGGAGTTTGCATGGACACTTGAACCGACTCGAACATCATACGTCGTGGGGTGCTCCTGTTCTTTTTGTGAAGAAGAAGGATGGTTCTATGAGGTTGTGTATCGATTATCGTGAATTGAATCGGATTACAATCAAGAATAGGTATCCTTTACCTAGAATTGAGGATTTGTTTGATCGATTAAAGGGTGCTTCTACTTTTTCGAAGATTGGTTTGAGATCCGGTTATCATCAAATTCCGGTTAAAGATGTTGATATTCCAAAGACCGCTTTTAGTACGAGATATGGTCATTATGAGTTCAAAGTAATGCCATTTGGATTGACGAATGCTCCCGCTATCTTTATGGATCAGATGAACCGCACATTTAGTGAATATCTTGACAAGTGTGTGGTGGTGTTCATTGATGATATTCGTATTTTCTCCAAGTCCGAAGAAGAGCATGCTATTCATTTGAGGATTATTTTGGGTGTTCTACGTCGTCAGAAGTGGTATGCTAAGTTCTCTAAATGTGAATTTTGGTTACCTAAAGTGTCCTTTCTTGGTCATGTGATTTCGAAAGAAGGTGTAATGGTGGATCCTTCTAAAATTGAGGCCGTTGTTGATTGGAAGAGTCCGACTGATATTAGAGAGATTCGAAGTTTTCTTGGTTTAGCTGGTTATTATCGAAGATTTGTCAAGGATTTCTCCAAGCTTGCTAGACCGATGACTCAGTTATTGAAGAAGGAAACTAAATTCCTATGGAATGAAGCTTGTGAAGCAGCGTTTCAAGAGTTAAAGAAGAGGTTAACTACCGCTCCGGTGTTGACTTTGCCTGAAGATGGAGTAGACTTTGATGTCTATTGTGATGCTTCTAAGATGGGATTAGGTTGTGTTCTTATGCAAAATCGGAAGGTGGTGGCTTATGCTTCAAGGCAATTGAGAGTTCATGAAGTGAACTATCCTACTCATGATTTAGAATTGGCCGCTGTTGTTCATGCTTTGAAAGTGTGGAGACATTATTTAATTGGAGTTCATTGTCGTATCTTCACCGATCACAAGAGTTTGAAGTACATATTTACTCAAAAAGAGTTGAATATGAGGCAAAGAAGATGGTTGGAATTGGTGAACGATTATGATTTTGAGTTATTGTATCATGAAGGGAAGGCTAATGTTGTTGCAGATGCTCTTAGTAGGAAAGCTTCTCATGCTTTGAATGCTTTGCATGTTTTTACCTGTTGATCTTTGTGCCGAGTTTCGAAGGTTGAGTTTGGAATTCGTAGAGCGTGATTTGTTCATGTTGGTGCTATGATTGCCGAACCTGTGTTTCTCCATGAATCCGCGAAAGCCAAGTTGATGATCTTACCTACAAGTCTATCCAAGCCAAGATTCTTGAAGGTAAAGGTAAAGATTTCAAGTTTGATGATGAAGGTGTTCTTCGTTTCCATGGTCGTTTATTTGTTCCAAATGCTCTTAATTTGAGGAAGCGAGTTCTTGATGAAGCTCATCTTTCCCCTTATTCTATTCACCCCGGAGGTGATAAGATGTACAAAGATTTGAAGCTACAATTTTGGTGGCCGAACTTGAAGGGTGATGTTGTTTCTTATGTTGGAAGATGTTTGACTTGCCAACAAGTGAAGATTGAACACAAGAGACCCGGTGGATTGCTACAACCGTTGGATATTCCGCTATGGAAGTCGGAATCTATTTCTTATGATTTTGTTATGGCCTTGCCGAGACCGTTGGAGGAGGTAAAGATGCCGTTTGGGTTGTTGTTGATCGATTGACCAAGTGTGCTAGATTTATTCCGATCAAGGAAACTTGGAATTTGGATCGTTTTAGGCGAAGGCTTATGTTGATGAAATTGTTAGATACCATGGTGTTCCCTATGGAGATTATATCCGACCGAGATCCGAGATTCTGTTCGAGATTTTGGAAAGCTTTGCAAGAGGCCATGGTATTAAGTTGTTGATGAGTACTGCATTTCATCATGCCGCTACGGATGGTCAAACTGAGAGAACTATTCAGACTCTAGAAGACTTGCTTAGGGCTTGTGCTCTTGACTTCCAGTCTAGTTGGGAAAAGAGTCTACCGTTGGTGGAGTTTTCTTACAACAACAATTATCATGCATCTATCAAGATGGCTCCATATGAAGCTCTTTATGGAAGGAAATGTCGGAGTCCTATATGTTGGAATCAATTGAGTGACAATCGTGATTTAGGCCCCGATGTTATGGTAGAAACCATTGATAATGTGAAGGTCATTCGTGATAGAATGAAAGCCGCTCAAGACCGTCAAAAGTCTTATGCCGATATCCGAAGAAGGCCGTTAGAGTTTGATGTTGGTGATAAAGTATTCTTGAAGGTGTCTCCTATGAAGGGTGTTAAAAGGTTTGGTGTTAAGGGTAAATTGAGCCCGAAATACATTGGACCCTTTGATATTGTGAAAAGGATTGGTGCCGTTGCTTATAAATTGGATTTGCCGCCGAATTTGGCTAAGGTTCATGATGTATTCCATGTTTCTCAATTGAGAAAGTATGTTAGTGATCCAAGCCATGTCTTTCAAAGGGATTTGCCCGAGCTTGAACCGAATTTATCCTTTGAAGAGAAGCCGATCCGTATTCTAGATCTTAAGGATAGAAAGTTGAGAAGTAAGGTAGTTCCTTTGGTGAAAATCTTGTGGAGAAGTGCAAATGTCGAAGAAGAGACTTGGGAAACCGAAGCTTCTATGCGTAGTAAATATCCGAGTCTTTTCGAGTAAGGTATTATTTCTTCCCTCAAGTTTCGAGGGCGAAACTTGTTAAAAGGTGGGGTGATTGTAACACCCGGAATTGTACCCTATTTTTCTAGTAGAAATATTTTACGAAATCTTTTCAGCAAATTTAAGTTTTTATTTAGAATTTTATGTTCCAAGTCGAATTTAGAATTTCCGAGTTCGTATTTGGAATTTCCGCGAGATTCCATGAGAATCCCGTCTTAAGGCGAGTTTGACTTTTGGTTGACTTTTTACTTACTTATACTCATATTCCTTTAACCTATTTTCATTCACCCAAACTCAAACACAAACACATTTCACATTACTTCTTCATTAAGCAAACCAAACCCTTGCCTCCCTCTTGATTTTCGATCTTTGAATCATCATAGCTCCTTCCTTACTTGATAGAATTCACGTAAGTCCGTCTCACTCTTCTCCCCTTACCTTCCTCTATCCGTATTCATAATAAAAGTATCGTCTTTGTCGCTTTTCAATCTTTCCGTCTTTCTCAAGATGAATTTTATTCATCTTTTATGATCTATTTGTAGGTGGCGACCTCCAAGATCCCGACAAAGACTATTACCTTATTGAAGAGGAGCTTGACGATTAGTAAAGACGCTTAAAGGTAACGGTGAAGGGTTACTCGGTATCATTTACGTGTTTTATGTGATTTCTAGGATAGAAACCGTGTTTAGATTATGGTTAATAAGCTTATGACTTGTGTTGTTGTTGATGGATGTTGTTTATTGAGTATTGATATGAGTATGAATGATTTATGATAATATGGGATGATAATTGAAATTGGTTCCTTAGGCAAAAAAATGGAATTTTCGAGTGAATTGGACCCCAGCCGGTCGACCGGCAGTCGGTCAGACCACCGGCTGGGGCACCTGCTAGATATTTTGACATTTTTACGTAATTTTGGAAAATGACTTGGGGCTCAGCCGGTCGACCGGCAGCCGGTCAGACCACCGGCTGAGACACCCCCTTTCTTCCTTTGTTTTTCAAAAGACCCTTTGGTCCCAGCCGGTTGACCGGCAGCCGGTTAGCCTGACCGGCTGGGACACACTGAAGTTTGATGTTGGTTTTTGTATGAGGCATTGGCCTGAGCCGGTGGACCGGCAGCCGGTCAGCCTGACCGGCTGGCTCCTGCTGGAAGATGTTTATGATTGTTGTTTACAGTTTTCATTTATAATATTTCTAATCGTTCGTTTATCGTATAGTTTTACGTAGCGACTTTTAATATTATTGTTTTGGATGGATGACATTTCTCTCGCTTGTATCACATGTTTTGTGACGGTTTTTGGTATGTTTCCACTTTGAGTCGGTTTTTACAAATGATACGGTTTGAGCACTATTTTGTCTTGTGCTTTGTATTCTCATTCCCTTGGCTACCTTCCCGTTCGTAAGGCTGGAATGTCTGAACGGAGAGGTATCCTACTGCTTAAATGCATGTGTTAGTGGGCATACGACGACGTTGTTGGGAGTTGAACGCAAGTGCGTTGATGGACCCCGGCCCGTCAAATGTTGTGTACTTGCGGAGGTGTGTTAATTGCATTAGCGTACCGGCGTGTTATGAGGGTTGAGCCTTTTCGCCGCTTTCGTGAACTGATCTACCGAAGTGGGGGGGTACTCGGCATATATATTGTAAGCCCGAGTCTTGGATGCGAAATGTTATCGCATGTCGAATCGGAAAATGTGATTCCGAGATCCTGGCCAGGTTTAGACTAGGACCGTATTATTATCGTCGTGCTACCAGGAGGAAAATAGTCTACATATACGAAATGTTGATCGTGTATGAGTTCAGGGAAATGTTTATCCCGGGGATGCCTGTTAATCATTCTTGCTGGGACACGATGCTAGTGCGTTTCATTTACCGTGAGAGTTGTCGTCTTGTGTCGTCTTTGAATGCGTGATTTCATGATATTGTTCAGGGTCATTGCATGATTGGACACCGTCATTGTCTTGGTTCGTGAATGGATGATAATATGTTGGATTCTTTGTGATCATCGCATGACGTGACTGGTTTGTCTGTCGAGTCTCAATCTTATCAATCTTATACCGCTAACGGTGAGATGTAAGCCCTAGTGAGTGTATTCGATTGCCTAAGAGTGTCTTTCCCCGAGGCTTTGAATAAATGATGGATTCGA
>JAIUZE010072657.1:0-23657 GCA_022085475.1 Heliosperma pusillum
ATTTTGAAATTCCGAGTTCGTAGTTGGAATTTTTGAGAGATTCCATGAGAATCCCGTTTTTCAGTCAACTTTGACTTTCGTTGACTTTTTCCCGACTCGCCTTGTAAGTTTGAAGACCGAAATTTTATTTAAAAAAATAATATTTTTAATTTATTTTTATTAAGATTTATTGGGATTTATGAAAATTTAATATAATTATTTTGAATTTATTTGGAATTAAAGAAAAACTTTTACGGTTTTAACCCGATCATCATTTAACTATTCCCGAGTCATCGTAAATCCCGAAACAAACCCGAAACTCGACTTTGGCATGAGTCACACGCCCATGTCACCTTTTTCCACTCACAATTAGATCTTTTAATTGTTTCGATTAAACTAATACAAATATCTAAGATATTTGTAGCTTTATCGATCCGTCAACGAAAATTACGCAAATCGCTAAAAAACAGACCCGATTTTCCTATGATCCACACGACTCTCCTTCCTCTCTTAGAGCTAGATATTTGTCTTTCTTTTGATTACAATAACATAATATCTAGATATTTGATTATTAATCTAATGATATCTAATTAATTACCTTAATTAATTATAAAACCCGAGTCAATTCCGTAACAACAATTTCAAAACCCGACTCGATATTTTCTCTATATGTACACGGCTCACTCACCACATTACTCACCACTTATCTTTTCATTTTACACTAAATCGACTTAATACCTTTTTAATACTTTCTTTAATATAATCAAAATCGTTCTTGGTGTTCTTGAGCGTTCTTCATCGTTCTTGAGCAAAATCGTCACAAAACATTCGGTACTTGTTCAAATCCGTCCTAACTTATATTTCTAGAATCTCCTCTTCGCTCTCCATCTTCAAGTACGGTTTATTTTCAATTCCGGCAAAATCGTTTTCAACACTTTAATTATGGAAAATCAAGTTTTTAATTCTAATAATGTTTTTCTTGTCATTTATTATAGGGGAAGATTTTGAAGACGAGTTTGGTGACTCGTATATTTTAGGAGAAGATTAGAAGACGGGTTTCTTATTTTCTTTACTTCTTATTTTTGGTGCTACTTGATTTTGCTAGCTAAGGTAACGATTCCGAGTTACTCGACGAATTAATGTTACATCTCTTTTGTTTTAGTTTATATTATTGTTACTTATGATTTTTAAGTAGTAACATGATAAGTAGTTATTTTTATTATGTTGTATGAATAATTAACATGGTTAGTGTTCTTGACATATTTGGATGATTTATTAATAATCATGATTTTTGTATGGATGATGGTTGAATTGATTGTTAAAATGGTTGTTTGTTAATTAAAAACATGTTGGAATTTATTTGGTGTTTGTTGATGTTGGAACCGTGTAACATGGCTGAAAAACCAGCCCAAATCAGGCCGGTTCAGGCCGGTTCAGGCCGGTTCAGGCCTGGTCCAGGCCGGTTTGGATTGGTCCATGATTGGTCCTTGGAGTTTGTATCGATACTTGATTGTTTGTTGTTGTTTTGACGGGTTTTAAATATGTTAAGCATGCGGGAAATATTATGAAACGGTTTTAAAAATGTTGAACCAAAACAGCCCAAAATGGGCCGGTTTATTTTCGGCCCAAAACAGTCCGTGGGTCCCTTCCTCGGACTTGTGACGGTTTTTGAGTTTATTGTTAATTTATCGTGTTTTGTAATATTTAGCAAGTGAGAAATGTTAATAAGTAAAATATTTAATTAAAAGGTTTTTCATAAAATTATTATTTCTCACATGTTAGAAATTATAATACGAGATCGTAGTTTAATTTGATATCCTTTAAGTCAAGCGGGTTTTTCGTAAGATTTAATAATTCACATGTTAGAAGTTTTAATAAAAGAACATGTAATGAATATGTTGATTTTATGTCTAAGTCTAATTGGTAAAGACTCTGTTTCTAGCCGGTTTGACCAAACGGGTTTGGTCAAAATAAGATCTAGTCAGCCCCGTTTTGACTGATGACCCGTCGCGGGACTCGGGTCGGGGATTTGTCTTCAAGTAAGGTTTTATTTAATTAATGAATTAGCCTTAGTAGATATGAGGCGATATGATATTTGAATATGATTTATCTGCAATTAGTCACATGATAGGAAGTGTTTCCGTGACGGGGTAATTGTATGATATATGTTGTGTTGACTAAGTACCCATAGAGAATTATGAGTATATGGCGTCTTGACCATTCTAATTCTAAATGAGTATCTTGGACCATGACATAGATAGGCCGTACTATCTTTAACGAGCATATGAAGTTCACAGCTTGATAACTTTTGTGTCACTGGCTTGGGCCTTTTGATACCAAGCCGGGGGCATGGCTGCCTAATTGCTTCCACTTTGGGAATGGAGCCAGCTTAAGTACTAGCCAACTCTGCTTAGGGGGTCGCCTAGTAGAGATTCTCATGTACTGTTGGTAATGAGACAGGGAATGGGTTAGATGTTGTCGCTAGTCTGATCAGTATAGGAGTAGGATGTTTTATACATTGTGGTATAGACTCGAGTTACAGAAGTCGACTAGACTGGATAAGAAATTATGCCTGTTTCTACAAGTATTGGTCTTTCATGTTTGTATGATTCTATGAATCTTAGAAGGTGAGATGCAAGCCGGCTAAGGTTGATAGAGTTTGGATTACCGGGTGTTAACTGATTCACATGATATTATGTTTGATTAGGGTTTGAGTGTATCATGGCCATGTTAACGGTAACCTCTGAGCTAGCATACCAGCTTCCCTACCTCGTGTTATAGTTTATTATCGGATTCACATGATAGCTTTCATATGCTAGGTTATATGTTAGTTAATTGTTTCATAACATGAAAAGCATATCATATATGTTAAGGTTTTGTATTTTCCATATACATTGCTTTTATGTTATTCATGTTTTATTAAACTCGACATTTCGTGGCTGGGAGAACTCGGAGTTACTCCCCACTGACTGTGGCTTCCGTGTTTATATTTAATGCGGTTGGCAGGTTTGTGATGCATACTTTGGGTACATTGACGAGCTAGCGAGCGAAGTATTTACCTTGGACCTATATTCGGTTCTTAGGATTGTATATTATTATACACTCTTTTATTTACGTATTTATACGGGAAATATGTCTCCCGTTTTGGATATTTCTTTTGTATAATATTATTTCCTTTTTGTTGAACCTTTTTTATTTAAGACACCTTCGTTATGTATTATCATCTTTTATTTATTTAAATTATTTTTTTTTTCTTTCCGCAAATTTGAAGGTGTCACAGTAGTAATATATCTATTAGCTCATTATAAGGGTGTCTTGAATATTATTCTAGAGTAGTAATATTTAAGTGATTAAGGGTTGTCTTGGTGCTACTAATAAAAGTGTTCTTATACTAAGAACTTGGAATTCATCCTTATATTCATAGCTCAAGAACAATATTTGAAAGGAGTTCAAATATTGTGCCCATATTACTTCATAATCAATGTAAGAAATTGTTCTTTCATTATCTTTTGTTATGCATGCATAAGATCCAAATAGTTTAAAGGTAAACTATTAGTGATATGATATTAGAAATGTCTAATATCGAGTTTAAGAATCTTACATGTTACATGATACGTGTCGTTATACACCAAAAATAAAACCTAAGTCTACTAACTAAGAAGATAGCGGAAGTAGGGTCGATCTCCACAGGGAGGAAACTAACTAACTGTAATCTAAATCTGGGGTTTTGAAATTGGTTTTAACTAAACTAAATAAGATTAAATGAAGAGAAATAAAGGTAGAAAGTAATATGAAATAAATCAGATAAAGAGAGAATATGCTAGGATTCGGTCTACTGCAGTATCAGCATATACGGGTCAACTAAGTCAGTCAATCTATCAATGAGAAGGGCAATGGTTTTCTCCTCTCGGTCTCAAACCACCCTAGAGATTTTCCTAATTAACTCTCGTCCTCTTAGGAGTCACCTATCAATTCTAAGCAAGCCTTCCCTTCCAATCTTTCGATCCAGGTCGGGGTTAACTACCTAGCCAGTCTCCTGCGTGCACTCATTCGACTAAACCTCAATTAAATTGCTTAAACTGATTCTCATATTCAAGACTAACTTAAATAATCTATCCTAACATGCCTCTAGTACAGTTTCCCTCATCCCAACATACAAGAGAATTAGCTACTCATGTTATTAACGATGCTAACAAAGACGATTGAATATATAATATTAGACATAATAAAATCGTAATTAACAAGCATGAACAATAACAACGCAGTAATTAAGAAGAGTAAACAGTGATTAAGGCTAAAACAAAGGTAAGAATAAAAGAGAGAAATTTGTTTACAATCTTAGCAAATCCGGCGTAAAGAACAAATCCACGTCGAATAACCCGAATGAAAACTAAAGATTAAAAGTTCAGAAACTAATGAAGGATTAATGTCAGCTAATTACTGGATGATAATAACTGAATAATTCCTAATGACGTAAATAAGAGTCATATATAATGTCTAACATGACACTAAACCCTAATTAAGCTATGGACTTAAAGCCCGTGATAGGATCCACTCGATCGAGGGAAATTACCCTTCGATCGAGGCTTTTATTCTAGGAAATCAGTCGATCGAGGAAATCTTCCACTCGATCGACCAATTGGTATACAGCTCCTACTCGATCGAGCAAAAATGTAGCTCGATCGAGGTCTTCTGGCTTCAACTCACCTCGATCGACCAAATGCATAGTCGATCGAGGTCTTCTTGGCATAGTACATAGTGTGAGTCATTACTTTGGGCTTGATAATGAATGGTTTCACGCTTCCCCATGCAAGAGTTCCTGTTCCGTTCCTTCCATTCTCCTAAATGCATGCAAAGTGGACTGTTTTGGCTCGGTTTCCGCTACTACGCAGCTTGAACCTACAAAATGGTAATGAAAGTACAAAGTAGCCAAATAGGGGCATATGGTAATATAATATCACCTAAATGACATAGAAATGCGTGCATAAATGGACTCAAAAGTCTATATAAAATACACGCATCATTACACATGCTTATATAATGTTATTATGAATTGCTTACTTATACTTAACATGATATGTATGCATGATGATATATGTTTATATATTTAGTTATATGCGTTTTGATGTGATATGGATGGGAGAACCTCCCGGAGTTACTCCCTATTGACTGTGACATTAATGTTTAATGAATGAAGAGGTACATGTCGGTGGTATATGGGGTGAGAGTAGTGTGAGCTAGCGAGCGTCGTTTCACGATGATTACCTTATGCCGTTTAGACTCTTATATTTTTGGAGTTTATTGTATATATTTGGGACCGTTGACTCCCTTGTAATTGTTGGTCGACCTCATTCGACTTTACTACTTTATTTATTCGTGTTGGACTTGCTTTATAATGATCATTGCGAAACATGTTTTAAATGTTTTAAAAATTCTCTAATTTCCGCTGCATTTTACTTGTTAATTTTAGTGCTTTTGTGAGGGTTGTCATAATTGGTATTAGAGCCTATGACGCTCCCAAGGCACACATGTGGACCTTAAACTTACTACTTTATTAATTCGTGTTGGAGTTTGCTTTATGACGATCATTGTAAAACATGTTTTAAAAGTTATAAAATTTCTCTAATTTTTGCTGCATTTTACTTGTTTATTTTAATGCTTTCGGAGGGTTGCTACAAAGCAAATACGTATATTCGTAGAGTAGTATCCGTTTGTAAAAATCACTCTACAATTATTTTATTAGGGAGTAAGATCTCCTAAGGACTCATATATGGGATAATAATATTAAGATATGGTTTAATGAATATTAGAAAATAACATATTGAGAGAAGGTATATATACGAGATAATTAGGTTGAGTTAGGTATCAAAGACGTGAAAATTGGGCTACATAATTGCAGTTATGCCGGTGTTGTGAGTTGCCAAAAAAAGGGACTCACATGTGAGGGGGAGTGGTGTGAAGATAAAAAGCTTACCCAATAATAAGTGTGACATGTGAGTTCCATATGGGAAGAGTATAAGAGGGTGTTTAGTAGGAACTTTTGCAATGGATTGGAATGGATTCAATCAATTCGAGTGCCCGATTTATGGCTTTTGGAACTGGATTAGATATCCATGTATTCAACACAATTCCAATCCATTGGAATCTCCTAGCCATGTATACACTCAGGTTTCTAGTTCCATTCCACCCTATTACTACTAGTTTATCAATTTCAGGATCAAACCAAACACTTATAAGGAAGTATGGGGTTCTAACTCCATACCTCTAGGTATCACAATCCATTCCGACACTTTAAACTAAACGACCCCTAAGAGAGCTGTCTAGTTTATAAACTAAGAACACCCATTACCAACTAATTTTGGGATGAACCTCCTTGAAGTTATAAAATGAACTCTCCTCTGTATGTATGGATGCGGTCTAGTCCGGATAACGCAATCTTATCATTATAACATAGCCTCCTGGTTCTTAAGGCCTTAATAAATTTTTGTTGCTCTGCAGATGGGTTAATTACCTAATTTGCCCACCGCTGGGAATTGTGTACCAATATTCCTATTTACCTTGTTTTTCGAAAAACAAAAATCAATTAGTTCTTGCTATGACTATGTGCGGGACCATGGTTGATAGAGTACCAAATCATGGTAGCAATTTCCTATGTGCATGATTGCAAATTCGGCAGGATTATTGTATGTAATCCCATAAGTAAAGGAGATGTATCCGTGTCATGTTTTGACTCTCCTCGTGAATTGAGACAAGGCGTATTGATTACCTTCATGTTGTGAGACATGGTATTTACTAATATGAGTGGGTAGGTTGTTACCCCACGTATGTACTATACTGGCGAGTTATGCAAGTATTGACTGAAGAGTTAATTATGCATTACTGGTGAGTTACGCATTACTGGCGAGTTACGCACTACTGTATTGTCGAGTTACGCAAGATTAATGGAGAGTTACACACTTATTGTAACACCCGCAAATGTACCATATTTTTTTATAGTAAAAATATTATACGGATACTTTTCAGCGAAATTTAGTTTTAGTTTAGAATTAAATTTCCCGTATCTAATTTAGAATTTCCGAGTTCGTTTTCGGACTTTAAGCGAGATTCCGAGTAAGTTACGTCTTAAGACGTTTTTGGGTTTTTTCTCATGTTTTCTATTTACTCCTTCATATACTCCCTCATAACCCTAACTCCCTCACATTCAATCTTCTTCTTCCTCACCAAGTAAACCACAAAACCTAGCCTCCATATTTGATCAAGCTTTAAATGATCGCTACTCCTTCGTTAATCGCTTAAATTCGCTCAAGTTCGTCTTATTCTTTCCCTCTCATCGTCCTCTATCCGTATTGGTAATAAAATTACCGTCTTTCTCGCTTTTAAATTTATCCGTCTTTCTCAAGGTGAATTATATTCATCTTTTATTATCTAATTGTAGGTGGTGACCTCCAAGACCCCGACAAAGACTACTTCTTGATAGAAGAGGACATCGACGCAGATTGAAGACGCGAAAAGGTAACGGTGAAGGGTTACTCGATATCATTTACGTGTTTTAATGTGTTTTCTATGTTAGAAATCCTATTTAGAATAAGGTTAGTAATCATAGGAATTGTGTTGTTGATGATGGTTGTTGTTAGTTGATAATTGATATGAGAATTGATGGTTTGTGATGATAAATGATGATTTTTGTATGTTGCTGACAAGTCGAAAAGTGAAGGATCGCGTGCCTGAGACCAGGACGCTGGCAGCGTCCACAGACGCTGTCAGCGTTTCTTGCTGCCAGTTTTTCCCAAAATCGACCCTTTGAATTCTAGTCCCGCCTTGACTTTCCTTGACCCTTTGGACTTAGTCTTCTTGCATTGATGATTTGTTTGTAGGCCACTCCAATTGTCGGGTTTGGGTCTCGGGTCTCGGGTTTGACTTTGACTTTTGTTGACTTCCGGGATTGACTCTAAAAGTTGACTTTAAATATTAATGTTTCGAATATATGATAATCGCTTCGCTTGTATCGCATGTTTTTTGTGACGGCTTTTGATATGTCCCACTTTGAGTCGGTTTTTAAAAATGTTACGGTTTGAGCACTAATTTTCTATGTGCTTTGTTCTGTCATTCCCTTGGCTACCTCCACGTTCGTAAGGCTGAAATGTCGGAACGGGGAGTGTATCCCTACTGCTTAATTGCATGTGTTAGTGGGCATATGACGACGTTGTTGGGAGGCGAACGCTTTGCGTTGATCGACCCGGTCGTCAAATGTTATATACTTGCGAGGTGGTGTCATTTGCATGTAGCGTACCGCTTGTTATGAGGCTTGTGCTCTTTTCCGCCTCCTTCATGAAGGTTGACCGAATTTGGGGTACTCGGCGTCTATGATTGACCGAGTCTTGGATGCGAAATGTTTATCGCATGTCGAATTGGAAAATGTGATTCCGAGAGTCTGGCCAGGTTTAGACTAGGACCGGATATTTATATCGTCGTTCTACCAGGAGGAAATTAGTCTACATATACGAAATGAATTGAATCGTGTATGCGTTCAGGGAAATGTTGTATCCCGTGGATGCCTTTTAATCATTCTTGCATGTACACGGTGCTAGTGCGTGTCATTTACCGTGAGAGATGTCGTCAACGTATTGTCCGTTTGGTTGGATGATTATATGATTGATTGTTCATGATCTTTGGATGACTTGGCATGGTTTGTTTGTCGAGTCTCAATCTTATCAAACTTATGCCGCTAACGGTGAGATGCAAGCCCTAGTAAGTGTATGGTTGCCTAAGAGTGTCATCCCCTAGTCTTTCTATAATATGATGGTTACGATTTTGTACTTCATGTATCGATATCCTTATATATTGAATTGCCTATTTATCTTCTCTTATTATATTGAATTGCCTATTTATCTTCTCGTATTTCACATGTATATCTATATATGCATGCTTCTACTTTTGTATTTCCGTTTATGTACGTTTAATGTGATATGGTTGGGAGAACCCGGAGTTACTCCCCACTGACTGTGGCGTTCATGTTTTTCATTGATGAACAAGTTGCTTGATTGGATGGCTTTTTGCTTGTGGTATTTTGGGTTCGGGTGTGAGCTAGCGGGCGTTGGCCTGGATGAATCACCTCTAGACGTTGTTTAGCTAGTTTCTATTAAGTTTGATATTTGATACATTTTGAGAGACTACGTCTCTTGTAGTATTTTATACTTTGGTTTGTAATTATTGACATTCCTCGTACTTTTCTATTTGCATGTAAAAAGGTTTTAAAAATACCGTATCTTCCGCTATATAAATCACATGCTTGTTATGTTTTATTTCCGCATTCACGAGGGTTGTCACACTTATATTGGGCGTTGGGTCATATACGCATCGACGAAGAAGATAATGAAGAAAAAAATGTAAAATTTTTTTCATATATTTTAATTATTGTATTGTGTTTTTAATCTCATGGTAGTTTTTGTTGGAGTAAGTGTCCTCAACAATAATGCAATCGCATAATTAAATCTCAATAATATGAATACAAAGGGATGACAAATATTATGGTCAATTGGTCAACATTAATCGGTAAATATTGGCTCACTTAAGTTTGACGTTACTCTCATATGACGGTGATGATCAGTTGATCCCTTGAGGTCACACCTAAAGGACAATCCCCTAATCGTGTAAGTTAATTAATTGTATAGCGATACAAATTAATTAATCCGTGAAATTGAACTAAGTTTATTTTGTAAGTGAGAATTATATCTTATTATAATATGATTAAATAAGATTCATTTTAGTAATTTAATTGTTATATTACTAAGAATGCATAATGTTTATCAAACATTTGAGATTAGTACAATTGGTTGATTATAATTACAATTAGTTGTAGATTATATTAACCAAATATGAGATGACCCATTTTATTTACATGTGATTATATAATATGAATTGAAATGTTAAGTTTAATTTATTTGTTAAGAAATTGCATTTAAATTAGTTATATAATATGAATTGCATTTATGCTAAGTGTTAGGATTAACTTGTTTTGTTTTTGTTTCTTATGAAGATGGTTAGACCTCGAGTAGTAGAGAACGTTATGCTAGAAGCTCTTACGCAAGTGTTGAAGAATCAACAAGATGTGGCTATTGCTCTAGCCAACCAAGTCCCCCCTCGAAGAGAAGTTAACCACCAAGGAGGCTACGCTTGGGTAGCTAGTCAAATAGCCAGAAGTAAGATTATACCTTATGGTGGAGAGCCGGACCCTACCGAGCTATCAGAATGGTTCCGATAAATGGAGAAGCAATTTGATTTATACCAAGTCCGTGAAGAGGACAAGGTAAGAATTGCAAAGCACTTCCTTGTAAGGGAGGCCGATAATTGGTGGGCGATTACTAGCGCCACTGCTACTCTTGAAGATGATTTCAATTAGGCTTGTTTCAAAGCTCTAGTGGAAGGCCGATTTTATCCCAAGGAGCTAAAGAACCAAAGGCTCAGGGAATTTATTGACTTCACGCAAGCTAATTTGTCACCACAAGACTTCACTACGGAGTTCAACAAGCTTGCCCATTTTGCTCTGAGGCTTATCAAAGATGACGAGGATCGATCTTTCTACTACCACAACAAGCTTAGTGCTTTACTTCAAAGTAAAGTAAGGAGGAATACTACTTCCTTTGGGGATTTATATGATGATGCTTTATGGGCCGAGAACTCCATGAAGGCCATTAGGGATGAAGCTACGATGAAGAATCCCTCTCCTTCTTTCACTCCTAGGCCAAATGTCTTTGGGAAGAGACCGTTTACTCCGTCTTCCTCCAACTCTTATGCCAACAAGAGGAGATTCAATCCTCCTCCAAATGCAAGTACAAGGGCTCCCGCTCCTTTCATTCCCCGAGCTACTTCTAACGTGGCTCATAATCCATATGCTCCTCCTCAAGCTCAAGGTCGCTTTTGCAATCGTTGTAGACTTCCACGCCATCCCGGTGTAGCATGTTTCAATCAACCTTATGTTTTCTTCTTTTGCCAAAAGGGTGGTCATCGTTATGATGATTGTCCCGATCGTAAGTTGCCCCCTCCAATTGCCAAACCTAAGGGTTCTATCTTCGTTCTGAGCCGAGCCGAAGCCGACACTCATCCGGAGATAATTACGGGTATGTTCTCGATTTTAGAGCAACCATGTCTTATTCTTTTTTATACCGGTGCTTCTATGTCCTTTGTGTCTTCGACTTATGCTAATAAATTATCTATCGAGCCTACATCTAGTGAGGATACTCCCATATCCTTACCATCCGGAGATATTATCTCTTGTTCTACTCTTTATCCAAATGTTCCAATCTCTATTTCGGGTGCTATCTTTCCCGCAAATCTCCTTAAGTTTCCTCTAGGAGAGTTCGATGTAATTCTAGGTATTGATTGGTTAGCATTGTATCATGCTAGGTTCGAGTGTCGAGATCAAAAGGTCTATTTAAAGAGTCCTTTAGGAGTTAGAATAACCTATAAGGGATCTCATCCCCGAAAAGGCGTGTCTTTGATCTCCGCAATAAAGTTGGTATGTATGGTAAGAAAGGGTCACCAAGCATACTTGTGTATTGTGACTTCTTCAACTACCTCTTTGCCAAATATTGAAGATGTGCCTATAGTTCGTGAATTTGTTGATGTATTCCCTGAAGACTTGCCCGGGATTCCTCCCGAGCGTGATGTTGAGTTTTCTATTGATCTTGTACCTGGTTCTGGACCCATAGCCAAAGCTCCTTATCGTATGGCTCCAACCGAGTTGAAAGAGTTAAGGAAGCAGCTTGATGATATGATTGAAAAGGGTTTCATTCGACCAAGTGCCTCGCCTTGGAGTGCTCCCGTTCTTTTTTTGAAGAAGAAAGATGGTTCTATGAGGCTTTGTATTGATTACCGTGAGTTGAACCGAATTACAATCAAGAATAGGTATCCTTTGCCGAGGATTGAAGATTTGTTTGATCAACTAAAGGGTGCTTCTACTTTTTCCAACATCGATTTGAGATCCGGTTATCACCAAATTCCCGTTCGTGATGTTGATATACCGAAGACTGCTTTTAGTACAAGGTATGGTCATTATGAGTTCAAGGTGATGCCATTTGGATTGACAAATGCTCCCGCTATTTTCATGGACCAAATGAACCGCACTTTTAGTGAGTACCTTGATAAGTGTGTGTTGGTGTTCATTGACGACATCCTCATTTTCTCCAAGACCGAAGAAGAGCATGCTATTCATCTAAGGACTATTTTGAGTGTTCTTCGTCGTCAAAAGTGGTTTGCCAAATTCTCTAAGTGTGAATTTTAGTTACCTAAGGTGTCCTTTCTTAGGCATGTAATTTCTAAAGAAGGTGTAATGGTGGATCCTTCTAAAATTGAGGCCGTTGTTGATTGGAAGAGTCCGACCGATGTTAGAGAAGTTCGAAGTTTTCTTTGTTTAGTTGGTTATTACCGTAGATTTGTTAAAGATTTCTCAAAGCTTGCTAGAGCGATGACCCAATTGTTTAAAAAAGAAACCAAGTTCTTATGGAATGATGCTTGTGAAGCCGCTTTTCAAGAGTTAAAGAAAAGGTTGACTACCGCTCCGGTGTTGACTTTACCTGAAGATGGAGTAGACTTTGATGTCTATTGTGATGCTTCTAAGATGGGTTTGGGTTGTGTACTTATGCAAATTAGGAAAGTGGTGGCTTATGCTTCGAGGCATTTGAGAGTTCATGAAGTGAACTATCCTACTCATGATTTGGGATTGGCCGCTGTTGTTCATGCTTTAAAAGTGTGGAGACACTACCTTATTGGTGTTCATTGTCGTATATTCACCGATCACAAAAGTTTGAAGTACATATTTACTCAAAAGGAGTTGAATATGAGACAAAGAAGATGGTTAGAATTGGTGAATGATTATGATTTTGAGTTGTTGTACCATGAAGGGAAAGCAAATGTTGTTGCCGATGCTCTTAGTAGGAAGTCTTCTCATTCCTTGAATGCTATGCGGGTATTACCCGATGATCTTTGTATTGAGTTTCGAAAGTTGAAGTTGGAATTTGTGGAACGTGGATTTGATTATGTCGGTGCTATGACTACCGAACCTGTTTTCCTCCGTGAGATCCGCGAAAGCCAAGTTTATGATCTTACCTACAAGTTTATTCAAGCCAAACTTCTAAAAGGAAAAGCTAAAGATTTCAAGTTTGATGATAAAGGTGTTCTTCGATTCCATGGCTGTTTGTTTGTGCCTAATACTCTTGACTTAAGAAAGCGAGTTCGTGATGAAGCTCACCTTTCCCCTTATTCTATTCACCCCAGAGGTGATAAGATGTATAAAGATTTGAAGTTGCAATTTTGGTGGCCGAATTTGAAAGGCGATGTTGTGTCTTATGTTGGAAGATGTCTTACTTGCGAACAAGTGAAAATCGAACACAAGAGGCCCGGTGGATTGCTACAACCTTTGGATATTCCACTATGGAAGTGGGAATCTATTTCCATGGATTTTGTTATGGCTTTGCCAAGGACCGTTGGAATTAAAGATGCCGTTTAGGTTGTTGTTGATCGTTTGACCAAGTGTGCTAGATTCATTCCGATCAAAGAGACTTGGAGTTTAGATCGTTTAGCAAAAGCCTATGTTGATGAGATTGTTAGATATCATGGTGTTCCCAAGGAGACCATATCCGACCGAGATCCGAGGTTTTGTTCGAGATTTTGGAAAGCTTTACAAGAAGCCATGTGTAATAAATTGTTGATGAGTACCGCATTTCATGCCGCTACCGATGGTCAGACCGAGAGGACTATTCAAACTTTAGAAGGCTTGCTTAGGGCTTGTGCACTCGACTTCCAATCTAGTTAGGAAAAGAGTCTACCGTTGGTGGAGTTTTCTTACAACAATAGTTATCATGCCTCGATCAAGATGGCTCCTTATGAAGCTCTTTATGGAAGAAAATGTCGAAGTCCTATATGTTGGAATCAATTGAGTGATGATCGTGACTTAGGCCCCGATGTTCTTGTTGAGACCATTGATCATGTGAAGGTCATTCGTGAGCTCAAGACCGTCAAAAGTCGTATGCCGATAGCCGAAGAAGACCGTTAGAATTTGAGGTTGGTGATAAAGTATTCTTGAAAGTATCTCCAATGAAAGGTGTTAAACGGTTTGGTGTAAAGGGTAAATTGAGCCCGAAATACATTGGACCCTTTGATATTGTGAAAAGGATTGGTGCCGTTGCTTACAAGTTGGACTTGCCCCCGAATTTGGCTAAGGTTTATGATGTATTCCATGTTTCTCAATTGAGAAAGTACGTTAGTGATCCAAGCCATGTCTTTCAAGCTGAAATGCCCGAGCCAGAACCGAATTTGTCCTTTGAAGAGAAGCCGATCCGCATCCTAGATCGCAAGGATAAGAAGTTCAGAAGTAAAGTGGTTCCTTTAGTGAAAATCTTGTGGAGATGTGCCAATGTTGAAGAAGAAACGTGGGAAACGGAAGCTTCTATGCGTATTAAATATCCAAGCTTATTCGATTAAGGTATCTTTCTTTCGCTCAAGTTTCGAGGGCGAAACTTTTTAAAAGGTGGGGTGATTGTAACACTCGCAAATGTACCCTATTTTTTTATAGTAAAAATATTATACGGATACTTTTCAGCGAAATTTAGTTTTAGTTTAGAATTAAATTTCCCGTGTCTAATTTAGAATTTCCGAGTTCGTTTTAGGACTTTACGCGAGATTCCGAGTAAGTTACGTCTTAAGACGTTTTTGGGTTTTTTCTCATGTTTTCCACTTACTCCTTCATATACTCCCTCATAACCCTAACTCCCTCACATTCAATCTTCTTCTTCCTCACCAAGTAAACCCCAAAACCTAGCCTCCATATTTGATCAAGCTTTAAATCATCGCTACTCATTCGTTACTCGCTTAAATTCGCAAGTTCGTCTTATTCTTTCCCTCTCATCGTCCTCTATCCGTATTGGTAATAAAATTACCGTCTTTCTCGTTTTTCAATTTATCCGTCTTTCTCAAGGTGAATTATATTAATCTTTTATTATCTAGTTGTAGGTGGTGACCCCCAAGACCCCAACAAAGACTACTTCTTGATAGAAGAGGACATCGACGCAGATTGAAGACGTGAAAAGGTAACGGTGAAGTGTTACTCGATATCATTTACGTGTTTTAATGTGTTTTCTATGTTAGAAATCGTATTTAAAATAAGGTTAGTAATCATAGGAATTGTGTTGTTGATGATGGTTGTTGTTAGTTGATAATTGATATGAGAATTGATGGTTTGTGATGATAAATGATGATTTTTGTATGTTGATGACAAGTCGAAAAGTGAAGGATCGCGTGCCTGAGACCAGGACGCTGGCAGCGTCCACAGCCGCCGGCAGCGTCGTGGGACGCTGGCAGCGTTTCTCGCTGCCAGTTTTTCCCAAAATCGACCCTTTGAATTCTAGTCCCGCCTTGACTTTCCTTGACCCTATGTACTTAGTCTTCTTGCATTGATGATTTGTTTGTAGGCCACTCCAATTGTCGGGTTTGGGTCTCGGGTCTCGGGTTTGACTTTGACTTTTGTTGACTTCCGGGATTGACTCTAAAAGTTGACTTAAATATTAATGTTTCGAATATTTGATAATCCCTTCGCTTGTATCGCATGTTTTTTGTGACGGTTTTTGATATGTCCCACTTTGAGTTGGTTTTACAAATGTTACGGTTTGAGCACTAATTTTCTATATGCTTTGTACTCTCATTCCCTTGGCTACCTCCACGTTCGTAAGGCTGGAATGTCGAAACGGGGAGTGTATCCCTACTGCTTAATTGCATGTGTTAGTGGGCATATGACGACGTTGTTGGGAGGCGAACGCTTTGCGTTGATCGACCTGGCCGTCAAATGTTGTATACTTGCGAGGTGGTGTCATTTGCTTGTAGCGTACCGCTTGTTATGAGGCTTGTGCTCTTTTCCGCCTCTTTCGTGAACGTTGACCGAATTTGGGGTTCTCGGCGTCTATGATTGACCGAGTCTTGGATGCGAAATGTTTATCGCATGTCGAATCGGAAAATGTGATTCTGAGAGTCTGGCCAGGTTTAGACTAGGACCGGATATTTATATCGTCGTTGTACCAGGAGGAAATTAGTCTACATATACGAAATGAATTGAATCGTGTATGCGTTCAGGGAAATGTTGTATCCCGTGGATGCCTTTTAATTATTCTTGCATGTACACGGTGCTAGTGCGTGACATTTACCGTGAGAGATGTCGTCAATGTATTGTACATTTGGTTGGATGATTATATGATTGATTATTCATGATCTTTGGATGACTTGGCATGGTTTGTTTGTCGAGTCTCAATCTTATCAAACTTATGCCGCTAACGGTGAGATGCAAGCCCTAGTAAGTGTATGGTTGCCTAAGAGTGTCATCCCCGAGTATTTCTATAATATGATGGTTACGGTTTTGTACTTCATGTATCGATATCCTTATATATTGAATTGCCTATTTATCTTCTCGTATTATATTGAATTGCCTATTTATCTTCTCGTATTTCACATGTATATCTATATATGCATGCTTCTACTTTTGTATTTCCGTTTATGTACGTTTAATGTGATATGATTGGGAGAACCCGGAGTTACTCCCCACTGACTGTGGCGTTCATGTTTTTCATGGATGAAAAGTTGCTTGATTGGATGGCTTTTTTCTTGTGGTATTTTGGGTTCGGGTGTGAGCTAGCGGGCGTTGGCCTGGATGAATCACCTCTAGACGTTGTTTAGCTAGTTTCTATTAACTTTGATATTTGATACATTTTGAGAGACTACGTCTCTTGTAGTATTTTATACTTTGGTTTGTAATTATTGACATTCCTCGTACTTTTCTATTTGCATGTAAAAAGGTTTTAAAAATACCGTATCTTCCGCTATATAAATCACATGCTTGTTATGTTTTATTTCCGCATTCACGAGGTAGTTGTATTGTGTTTTCAATCTCATGGTAGTTTTTGTTGGAGTAAGTGTCCTCAAAAATAGTGCGATCACATAATTAAATCTCAATAATATGAATACAAAGGGATGACAAATATTATGGTCAATTGGTCAACATTAATCGGTAACTATTGGCTCACTTAAGTTTGACGTTACTCTCATATGACGGTGATGATCAGTTGATCCCTTGAGGTCACACCTAAAGGACAATCCCCTAATCGTGTAAGTTAATTAATTGTATAGCGATACAAATTAATTAATCCCTGAAATTAAACTAAGTTTATTTTGGAAGTGAGAATTACATCTTATTATAATATGATTAAATAAGATTCATTTTAGTAATTTAATTGTTATATTACTAAGAATGCATAATGTTTATCAAACATTTGAGATTAGTACAATTGGTTGATTATAATTACAATTAGTTGTAGATTATATTAACCAAATATGAGATGACCCATTTTATTTACATGTGATTATATAATATGAATTGAAATGTTAAGTTTAATTTATTTGTTATGAAATTGCATTTAAATTAGTTAAATGCATGTTTATAAGCAAGATTACATGTCACATGTCACATGTCACATATCACATATGTGACAAATGACAAAATTACAAAAATAAAATGGAGTCCATTTTACGTGGAAAACCCGGTTCGTAGGGTGTTAGGGTAGGTTTTATGTATTATTTGTTGTTCTAATTAAGATTAGACAACATAATTACCACCTAAAGCTAGACCCTAAGCTACTACATTGTAAAGACAAAAAGGGTGACTTGCTCACCCTTCCCCACATGCATGTGGCTGGTTTGGTAATGCCAAAATGAGGAGATGTTTTCTCCTTATTTAGCTTACTAGATCTCATAATATACATGCCTGCTTATCTCTCTATAAATCTCAACTTCTCACACTAGAAAAGCTTGAGAAGTTTCAAACAAACTCTAGTTCATATATTAATACAAGATTACTAAGAGTAGCATTAGTAGTATTAATTTTATTTTAAGGGCTACTACTTATTATACTAGTGTAGTATTTTAGTAGTGTTTTAGAGGGTTGTCTTGGGTGCCACTTAGAGGAGTGTTCTTATTTTAAGAACTTGGCGATCATACTTATATTATAAGCTCAAGAACAAGATTTGGAAGGTTTCCAAATCTTGTGCCCAAATCGTTCAAAATCAATGTAAAGAAACTAGTTTATTTCTTCTTCCTTACTTATTTTTGTTATGCATGCATAAGATCCTCTAGTTTAATGAGTAAACTAATTATTATATGTTATTAAAAATGTCTAATAATGGGTTTAAGAAACCATTAAGCGGTATCAAGAGCTTTGATTGTTGCATGCATAATCGATTTATAATTTTTAAAGAAAACTAGTAATTTGTGTTTTATAAGATAAAATCACAAAGTCATTTGCCTGTCAATATATTATGGTCCTAATTAGATTTTAGGTCATTTTGATGATTTATGAAGATTTATATTGCTCAAGTGTAATTTTTAGTATTTTTATTACATTTTAATGAGTCAAATGATGTTTAAAATGCTAAAAATAGTTTGACATATCTTCTAACCTTGAAATCTTTACATGACATCAAACATGTATTTTAATTATTGAATGTAAAATTTCGTGTGAAGTGGAACTATTTCGCATGATTTATGATTTTTATATGATAAAATGGAATAAATAATGGTCAAATCATTAAAAATAGTTCAGCTTTGAATATGACCATAAAATTTTAGTATGTTGTCCCATGAATGTTTTCCTCACAGACTGGAAATGTTGAGATGAATATGATTTGTCTAGCATGATTTATGAATTTTTAATGTAAAAATGGCATAAATAGTGACTAATTTAGCAAATAAAGATAAAACAAATTTCATGTGATGAGAAAAATTTTAATAGTTTCATAAATGTCCCAAATTTCAGATATAAATTTTAAAATTTAATTAGATTAATTTTCACATGCTTTAAGGATTTTATTTGATAAAACCGATAAAGCGCAATCGATTTTTCTCAAAATAATTTTGAAATTTTAACCTTGTTTTTTGACATTATGAGTTTCATGGAAATGTTCCAGAATGAAAAAAAATTTAAAATTTAAAATTCAAAATTATTGTAATTAAACTTGTATTTATTTGATTAAAATATGATTTTAAAGTCTAATTTTGAGCAATTATATAACAAGTCGAATTATTGTCAAAAATTGAGTGATGACTAAGATTTGATTCCTAAATCTGTTGGGATAATTAACTTGGACTTAAATATGATTTAAGTATTGTTTGGTGATTTTAAAATGTTATTATCACGCATTTATGTAAAACCGGGTTATATACGATATAAACCTTTAAATAGGGCGATTTGGCATTTAAAATGAGCATGTTTTATACATATTATATAATGCTTTATTTTTTTTATTTATGAATGTCATATTTTTATTTATGAATGTCATATTTTATTTACGTAATTTTGAATTATATAATTTAACCCTTGTCTGGCCTTAGTTGTTTTAATCGATCTTGCCCAAAATGTATGAGAATATTGATTCAGTTGTATTTAATGTGATATCGTATCACTTATATTGTAATATTTTATTTTTAAAATTGTATAATAGAAAAGCTATGTATTTATATTATATTTTGTAATTATTTTATTACGGAGTTTCCCAAAGACAGTGCCATCCGGAAAGGGGTTCCAAGAGAGACGATGACCTTGGGAGACGTGCTTATGAAGTTCAAGGGACCAAAGGAGTTGGTTTCCGAATTTGTAATAAATTATATGATTTTCTATTTTAGGAAAGGCCATACTAGGAATTTTATTTTTATGCTTGCATTTTATTTAATATATTTGCATGCATTGTCAAATCGCCATAACATGACATGCATATTTCATCGAGTCATCGACCGTGTTAATTAAAATTATCGTTAATTCATCGATTTAGTTCACTTAAACGAGATAGATAATAAATTGACATGGCCTCTCATAATTAATAATTGAGATCAAGCCTTACCAAATAGTAGAACCCATGAATCCCAATTTCACAAGGAAGTAGGCTCGGCTCACCGGGGTGCTAAACTTGTTACGTTGGGTAAGTTGGGTAATAAAGGTTATTTCATCAAAATTTGGATTGAGCTCAACGGAAGTATTTGCAACCGTAGCCGCATGTGTTCCGGGCTTAAGATAAATATTAAAGTAATATTATCGACCGAGAGTTCTAAAGTAGAATCGATTAAATAGGTAATCCACCGAATTATGTTAATGAGGGATGAATCGGCTCAGCGTGCCCAAGTTGATATGAATTTGGATCTCGGAATCATTTATAATAGTTGGGTAGATGTCACTATTTAAATGTTAAACTTGTCTTAAAATGTTTACAAGTATTTAAAAAACGATAAATGTTGACATTTCCTTTATGTCTTAAAATTTGTAGTCACAATTATTATTCGCAATGGCAAATGCTAATTCAATCACCACCACCAACGCTCTAACTCTCACAAACGTTTCATGGTTTCGATCCTTCATGGATCGTTGTAAATTAGAAAAGAACGGTGCTAATTTTACCGATTGGGATGCGCAACTTTGCTTGGCCGCGGAAGGTGACGACAAGTTTCGTTACCTTACCAAAGCCTCTCCCACCGCACCTATGAGGCTTACCACAAAGAGTCCTCCGCGATAAAAAATGTTTTGATCTTTTCTATGGAGACCGATCTCCAAAGGAGTGCCATAAAGATGAGCACGACCTATGAGAACACGAAGTTTGTGAGTTCACAAGCTCCTAGGATCATACAATATGAGACGGCTTCCGCATTTTTCGACATGAACCTAAAAGAAGGCCAAAAAGTAAGCCCTCATGTACTCAAATTGATTGAGCATGTTGAGACTCTTAAATTGCAAGGGGTGACCATTCCCGAACAACTCGTTATCGACCGAGTTTTACATTCCTTGGGGAAAATCAAAGCATATGTGCAGTGTAGGGTAAACTACAATATGCAAAACATGAAAACCTCTCTTCATGAATTGCACAAGATGCTTGTGCAAGCCGAGAGAGACATGGGGCTACATGTTAGCACCTGTTGGAGTAGGTGTCCTCCACAAAAGTGCGCCACATAATAAATCTTATTATGGAATATAATTGGGATATTTATTGACTATATATATGATTAGTCAGTTGATTAACGTAAATAAATAACGGTTGGCTGACTAGAGTTTGACGTTATTGTCGTTTGACGGCGGTGATCAACTGATCCCTTTCGGTCACACCTAAAGGATGAAATCCAACTAGTAACTAATTATTTGTATACGATACAGTTAATTAGTACATTACATATATTCGATATGTACGAGAGTTAATTATTAGAAAATGAGTTGAGAGCTCAAATTCGATTAAGCTTATTTTTCAATTATGCGATAATTGACTAAAAAATTTATATCTTATTTTAATACGATTAAATAAGATTTAACTTAGTAATTAATCGTTAAATTACTAAATTAGTTGAGGTTTTGAGATGGAGGTAATTAGTTAATTATATTTAAAAGGAGTTGTAAAATAAATTAACTAAGCATTGTGGGACCCATTATATATTGATATAATGGTAAAATATTACTTAAAATGTTAAGTACATATTATTTATTTACTTGAGTCATATAATTGTTATATGATCAAATTAACACTTAATTATACAAGATAATTAACCATATGATCAATAAGTATTTGTAAGACAAATATCAAAAATCAAAATGGACCAAACTAAGGCCATTTTGGCCGGTTGGCTAGTAGTTAGAATGGTGATGATTTTGTTCTTATTTTTACTCTTTAGTTACTTTATGAAAGTAACATAACAAGTAGTAAACAATCATCACTTGTTCTACAACACTCCACTCTAATGCATGTGATCAAATGAACAAAATAAGAGTCTTATTTGGACTACATGGTCCGGCCTCATGGCTTATAAAATGAACATTTTGTGTTCATTTTATGATCACTTCATTTTGTGCGTTGTATTCTTACTTCTCTCAAAACCTCATATTCTTACTAAAACTCTCAAACACTAATATTTACTAAGTATTACTAGTGTAGTAATATAGTCATAATATTAGTAGAATAATATCTATCTTATTATCTAGTTAATAATAAGGGTAGATTATTTGGGTTAATATTGGTGCAACTTAGAGGAGATCTTCTATTTTGGGGATTATTTGTATTCATCCATATTATTAGCTCAAGAACAACAAGAAGGAGTTCTTGTTGTGCCCTTATATTTTCAATATCAATGTGAGGAAATTTCTTCTCTTATATAAATGTCTTTATATTTGCATGCATGTTACATAGATCATTAAATACTAAATTAACAAGTAATTTAGCAACTAATTAGAGGAGTCTAATTAAGGTCTATGGACTTTCAATTGGTATCAGATCTAGCTTGTAGCATGCATGTTCATTTTGGACATTTTTATTAAAGTTATAAGATAACTAATAAATCAAATATTTTGAGTTAAAATACGATTCTGACGAAATATTTTGGTGCATGTATACCTACTGACCTCAAAATGTTTGTGGTCAAATTTCGTGATTTTAGGGATTAATTTGCTATTTATTTTGATTTTTGGCGTTTAAACCGAGTTAACATGCATTTTATGAGGTTAAAGTTAAAATAAAAATAGTTTCATGTTGATTCTGGCCATGAATTAATATGATCTTCACATGAAAGTTCTGACATATTGTATGTAAAATTTCGTTGAATTGAATTTTACTTATGTATTGCATGTTCATTGAGTTTTATACAATAAAAGTCGATAATATGAGATTATAATGTTCATAAAATTGAAACGTCCATTTCTGGTCTTGAAATTTTTTTATACATTTAAAATTATGATGTTGATACTATTGGTGAAATTTCATAATTTGTTTCACTGTTTTACTATATCTAATGTTTTTATTTGATTAAACCATTAAATACAAAGCTATTTGTTCATAAAATTAATTTAAATTTTTTGGGCAAATGTTTTTTATTTTTATAGTTCCTGGAAATTTTCCAGAATGTAAAAAAATTTTGGTTTCAAATTTTATGATGTTTATATTTTATTTTGGTTTTATTTCATAATTGTTATGATTAAACCGTAATATTTAGCAAATGAAATCAAATCGATCTAATTAATGACCAACAAAATTAGTAGTGACTAATTTTGAGTTCTAAAATAGTTTAGTTAATTAGTTTGAATTTAAATGCGATTTAAATGTTTATAGTGATTTTTAATGGTTAAAAATCAATTAATCCCGGAATAAATCGAGCACAATGAGCATGAATGATCTTAGGACGAGTATGGCATGAATTTCTGCAGCAATTATTTAATTATGGTTTTGAATGAATATGAATGTCATTTATTTAATAATTTATGCAAATTTTTGTACTAGTATGGCCTAGTTATTTTTAATCGTTATTACCCGTAATGTAAGGGAATAACGGTTTTTTTGTAATTTTATTGCGATCTCGTATCGCCGGTTTGTATAATTTAATAATTTCATTTTATAGAATAAATGTATAATAGAAATTTGTATATTTGTATATTTGTATATTTGTAATTATTTTTATGAAGACCGGTGACTCCCTCAAGACGGTGCCATTTTGGAAGGTGTTCCAAGTGAAGAGGCAAGGGACCAAGGAGTGGGTTTCCGAATTTGTAACTATCTAGTTAATTTTGATTAGCTAGGTGCCCATTTACTAGGATTTGTATTGTTCCTTGATTGTGCTTTATTACGCTC
>JAIUZE010072658.1:0-22639 GCA_022085475.1 Heliosperma pusillum
GCCTAAAGATGTTTTTACCCAACGTGGGTGGACAATTTCCGTTGATCCATCTACTCTGTATAATGCAGATCACCATGATCCAGAAGAAGTCCATCGGCCTCCTTTTACGGCACGACCTAGAACATCAACCAAAACCAATCGGAAACTGCACCGACTCAGATAGACGGTCGCCAGTCAAAAGAATCGACTTATAGGAATAAGATAGAAGACCATGCCACGACCAGGCATCAAACAATTGATTTAAGGGTCTCTATCATGTCACTGTCCGACAGAGTGTCATACAGTCTGTCTATGTAAACGACCAGTCATCTCCATGACCCCATGGTGCTGAACCAACCATCGATCGACTTACAATCTAGTCATTTCGAGACGTCACCTCATTGAGTGACTAGGGACAAAATACTAAGTTCGTCCTGTTCACTTGAAGTGGGTTCAACCTTTCTTTCAACCAATTCGGATAAACAAAGTATTAAAATTTAGTCAAACTAAATAAATGAGTTTTTAATGAAACTCTAACAATGAATGCGATTATCAAATATTTGGAAAAATTGATACACTATCAATAATTTCATATCTTATAATCTTTAGCAATTCAGGTACATATTTCAATCCCCATTGAAATGACATGACTATCATGTTCAGCCTGCAAAAAGCATGGCTAATGGAGTAGCAATACTTGCATCTTTCCTATCGTTCTGATTGCTATTTCTCTTTGTCTACGTAATCTCATATTACATAAAACTTTCTGAGTAGTGTTCTAGGTTTGATCTAGACTTATGGATCTTGGCCTAAAGGTAGCTCCCACTGTTTACCAGTATAATGGGATAGGATATACAGCTATACTGAACTATTTCTAGTCCATCCATACTTGTCGAATCCAAGCTACTTTAATAGCATCAGCATATGAAGCAATGTACTTAATTTCCGTTGTAAATCCGCATATAATAGACTGCCTGGAATACTTCCAGCGGATACATGACATTTATATCTGAAAATGTCACTCCTACTTGGAACCTTTCCAATAGTATTTTCTGTTTGGAACTCTTCCAACAGATAAATCTTCTATGAAACACAGCCAGTTCGTGATTTCAAATCACCTTGATTAGTTTGGAAATTGAAGTCTGTGTAACCCTTACACGCAACTCATTTTAAACTCATCTTTTAGTCCTTCGCAAGTACTAAGGATGTTCTTTATGGCTATCAAGTGACTCTCACTTGGATTTGATTGCAAATGATTCGTCATACTCAAAGCTTGCGAAATGTCGGATTGAGTATACATCACAGCGTATATAATTGATCCCGCAGCGGAAGCAAAAGGAGTCAATTATGATGTGTTCAACTTCCTTGAACTAGTCAAAGATCTTATCAATATAAGAATTTTGACTCAATGCTAATATCCTTTTAGATTTATCTCCATAAATCAATATATCTAAAAGATGTATTCTACTTTTCCAAAATCTTCCATCATCTAAAATGATTAATATGTCTCCACATATAAGACTGATGCACACCACATTACTCCCACTAAACTTTATGTATAAACATAATTCCTCGAGATATCGAGAAATATTTTGCAACATGATTGACACACTAATTCCAACTCTTTTGTGCTTATTTAAGACATCCTCTTAAGCTTGCAAATTAACTTAGGATAGTAAGGATCTACGAACCCACAGGTGAATATAAAATATAATACCTCTTCTAGAATCGTATTCGAGAAGGTGGTTCTTGAGATCCAGTTGGCATCATACTATTATGATATGCTGTAATCGCTAAGTATATTCGAATGGATCAAAGAATTAAGGTTGGTGCAAAACTCTTTGCCTACCAAGTTATCTTTGAAAACATTTTAATGTTCATCCATGCAAATTTTGATCTTAAAAATCAATTTACATTGAAGAGGTCGTACTTCTTCAAGTAAAAATTTACCAGGTCACATACCTGACCATCATGCATGGAGTCCATTACGAATCGTATGACTCTAAGCCATATCAAGAAGTTGGGATTAAAAACAATCTTTTATAAGTCGCATTTTAGAATTCATCACTATAAAGGAGCGATAAAATTCCACCTGACCTCCTAGGGTCCGAAGAAACAACTACTGAACAAGCAATGAGGAATACTTTTTCCGAACCATATGCTCAGTTTGTGGCTCTTGAAACATTTTCTCCCACTCTGTCTTATCAAGAAATAATCGTATTTTTTATTGAAAGACAGCATCACGAGTCACAAACGCTTTGTTCTCGTGGTCAATGTGGGATTATTGAGCACTTGTTTCATTCAAATAACTTATAAATTAGGTACGCTACCTACCCATATCGTATATGGAATGAAATCAGACTGTTTTAAATGTGTTTTAATATGGTGGGAAAAGAAAAAGCAGACAAAAATATTAAGATCCTAAGGTTAGTCAAATGGCTCATTTTGACTTTGATAAAGACAAAACAATATCGTATAAGGTTCTGTTTCTCTATTCAACACCACCTTATCTAATAATGTGTTTTAGAGAAGTTAACTTGTGAAATCATTTCACAATACTTTTGGTGAAAATCAAAGTCAATACTTAGATATTTATGGTTACGATTTAGTCGTAAGTCCTTGATCTAATGCTCTAGTGGTTAACTACTTCTCATTGAAGCTCTTTGAACTTTTCAAAGATTTCTCTTAGCACCTCATTAAGTAGAATCAAACATAATATCTACTTAAATCGTCGGTAAATCAAGTGAAGTAATCATTACCATCTCTGGTTGTGTTTGTTATTGGACCACACATATTCTAATGTAATAGGGCCAATAACTCACTAGTTCGATTTCCTTTTAAATAAAAAGGGCACGAATCATCTTGCCTTGAATACAAGATTCGCACGCACCATAAGATTCAAAATCAGATGGTTTAGGGATAGTTGTCAATACTAGCCTCTTAATGTGCTACACAATCCAGAATTAAGATTAGATAAGGGTCACCAATTTTGAGCCTTTACAATCTATATGACAAGTAATTACTAGTTTAGGTCAAGAATATAATTACCTTTGATTGGTATGGGATAACCATTGACCAAGTATAGGCATAAAAAGATACAACGTTTGTTCTATTCAAAAAAAAATGAAACAGTTGTGTCGTACACAAAAGTGGATACTATATTCTTTATTTAGAGGTTATGTACATAATAACGTTTATTAAAGTATACCTCTAAATCCAAAACTAGATTGATCACATTATAACTTTTATATGTCTCTATAGAAATAAAACTACAATAGTTATATTTCCCTTGTAGGTCGACATTTAATTATGGTTAGTCGTCGCACGAATCATTATTATATGCATTGAATACATTGATGAAAACCATAATAGGTATCTAATACCCAAAAATTGCATTTAGCAAAATAAATGTCGATCATATAGATATTATGGGTGAAAAATTACACCCAATTTCTAACTCTTTAGAAAACTTTGGGAAGATTCTTTTCTTGTGTCCTACACTGTAAAATAGAATCGTCAAAAGTTGGGTTCGACACCTTGCTTGGGTTTTGACTTTACTATTCAAAATAGTCTTGCCTTTTTCCCTTGCCTTGTGTCAAAGTCGAGCCAACCTACTCTTGAACCTTTTCTTAACAATTAAGAATATAAACATCATTCTTAGTGCTCCCACTCACTTTCATGAATTTCTACTTAGACAAGTATATTAGAATTATTGTGAAGACTATTCTTCATTTCATTCATGGTTTTACCTTCAAAAGGATAAACATTTCATGATGTGACTACGGTATTTGGTTATTCACGATTTTAAATAAATCAATTAACCTAGTCGTCCCAACTGATTTGGCCTCTTTTGAGGTAAGCCTCGATAAGGAGTATAATGACGACATACCAAAATACAAATATTTTCTTTGGAGCAAAATTTGATGTACCATTGTTATAAGAAGGCGTCACAAAATATTCAAAAACGCTTTTGACTAAGTGTGACTTATTAATTTACTCTTCATAAGAGACATTTGCAATGGTGAATATGAGGATCAAAAGATACAATTCATTTTGTCTTTAGCTATGGTGGTATAAACGGAGATTGCAATCAAAATGCTACCGTATAAAATAATGGAAACCTTTTCCACGATTGAACGGATTTTTTTAAGTTCATAGAAGGATAAATAATTGTCATTGCGCGAATAAAAATAAATATCAACGGAAAATAAACATTCATTGCTTATAATTCACTTGTAAAAACAATTTTAAAACAAGTCACTCATATAATGACCCCTCACGAAATTATATAAGTGATTCCAAGACCCATCTTTAGACAAAAAATAGTCATCGCATGCTACCTTTATCTAAAAATGGTAAGTCAATACTTGACTAATTCTACACTTAGAACTCTTGGTTGACGGATTTCGACTAAATCCATCTCCTAGTCCCAAGATAACGCTTATCGCGTTGAGTCCAATCCAATTTTGGCTTGTGATCGCATCACCCTACTTACCCGAGGTAAAAAGGGACCCACGAGCGTGGTAGCCCTAATGAACACGGGGTTCATAGGTGTTACTAATTGGTAAGGCTAAATCTCAATTTTTTTTTAAGTTATGTGAGAGGTCTTGTCAATTTTGTTATTAATTCCCTATAAGCGAACTAAGTCGGTGAATTGTGAATAACGTTGAATTGACAATCGAGAAATAAAATTGCATGTGTGACGATTTTGGCATGAGCGAAAAAAAAGCAAGCAACCAAGCAACAATAAAATCCTAGTATGGCCCCTTGCTCTTCACTTGGAACACCTTCCAAAATGGCACCTCTTTATTGAAGGGAGCCACGGTCTTCATAAAAATAAATTACAAATGTACCAAATATACAAATTCTATTATACATTTTACTATAAAATAAAAGAATTAAATGAACAAACCGGCGACACGAGATCGCAATAAAATTACAACAAAAACGTTATTCCCTTACATTACAGGTAATAACGATAAAAAATTAACTAGGCCATACTAGGTACAAAATTTGCATAAATTATTAAATAAATGACATTCATTCATTCAAACATAAATAAAATAAATTGCCGCAAAATTCATGCCAAAATCGTCCTAAGTTCAATTCATGCTCATTGTAGCTCGATTTCTTCCGGGATTCATTGATTTTTAACCATTAAAAATCAATATCAACATTTAAATCGCATTTAAATTCAAACTAATTCACTAACCTGTTTTAGAACCCAAAATTAGTCACTACTAATTTTGTTGGTCATTAATTAAATCGATTTGATTTCATTTGCTAAATATTATGGTTTAATCATAACGGTTATGAAATAAAACCAAAATAAAATATAAACATCATAAAATTTGAAACCAAAAATTTTGTACATTCTGGAACAATTCCAGGAACTATAAAAATAAAAAACATTTGCTCAAAAAAATTTAAATTAATTTTATGAACAAATAGCTTTGTATTTAATGGTTTTATCAAATAAAAACATTAGATATAGTAAAAAAGTGAAACAAATTATGAAATTTCACCAAGAGTATCAACATCAGAATGTAAAATGTACAAAAAAATTTCAAGACCAGAAATGGACGTGTCAATTTTATGAACATTATAATCTCATATTATCAAATTTTATCGTATAAAAATTAATGAACATGCAATACATAAGTAAAAATCACGAAATTTTACATACAATATGTAAGAAATGCATGTGAGATCATATTAAAATTTCATGGCCAGAATCAACATGAAACTATTTTTAGTTAACTTTTAACTCATAAAATGCATGTTAACTCGGTTTAAACGCCAAAAATATAAATAAATAGCAAATTAATCCCTAAAATCACGAAATTTGACCACAAAAATTTTGAGGTCAGTAGGTATACATGCACCAAAAAAGTTTTGTCAGAATCGTATTTTAACTCAAAATCTTTGATTTATTAGTTATCTTATAACTTTAATAAAAATGTCCAAAATGAACATGCATGCTACAAGCTAGCCCTGATACCAATTGAAAGTCCATAGACCTTAATTAGACTCCTCTAATTATTTACTAAATTACTTTTTAATTTAGTTTATAATGATTTATGTAGCATGCATGCAAATATAAAGACATTTATATAAAAGAAGAAATTTCCTCACATTGATATGGAAATTATATGGGCACAACAAGAACTCCTTCTTGTTGTTCTTGAGCTATAAATATGGATGAACACATGAAATCTCCAACCTAGAAGACCTCCTTCAAGTTGCACCAAGAATAACCCAAATAATCTAATACCCTTATTATTAACTAGATAATAAGATAGATATTATACTACTAATATTATGACTATATTACTACACTAGTAATACTTAGTAAATATTAGTATTTGAGAGTTTTTAGTGAGAAGAAGAGTTTTAGAGAGAAGTAAGCAAAATGCACAAAAAGGACTCTTATTTTTGCTTGATTTTGTTCACTTGCATTTGTGTGGAGTGTTGTAGTATATATGATGATTATTTCTACTTGTTATGTCACTTTCAATAAGTAACTAAAGAGTATAAATATGAACAAAAATCATCACTATACTAAGTACATACCAACCTGCCATGTTGTGCTAGTTGGATCCATTTTGATTTTTGATATTTGTCTCACAAATACTTATTGATCATATGGTTAATTATCTTGTATAATTAAGTGTTAATTTGATCATATAACAATTATATGACTCAATTAAATAAATAATATGTACTTAACATTTTAAGTAATATTTTACCATTATATCAATATATAATGGGTCCCACAATGCTTAGTTAATTTATTTTACAACTCCTTGTAAATATAATTAACTAATTACCTCTATCTCAAAACCTCAACTAATTTAGTAATTTAACGATTAATTACTAAGTTAAATCTTATTTAATCGTATTAAAATAAGATATAAATTTATTAGTCAATTATCGCATAATTGAAAAATAAGTTTAATCGAATTTGAGTTCTTAACTCAATTTCTAACAATTAACTCTCGTACATATCGAATATATGTAATGTACTAATTAACTGTATCGTATACAAATAATTAGTTACTATTTGGATTTCATCCTTTAGGTGTGACCGAAAGGGATCAGTTGATCACCGCCGTCAAACGACAATAACGTCAAACTCTAGTCAGCCAACCGTTATTGATTTACGTTAATCAAATGACTAATCATATATATAGTCAATAAATATCCCAATTATATTCCATAATAAGATTTATTATGTGGCGCACTTTTGTGGAGGACACCTACTCCAACAATTGTCCGGGTGTACATTCTAGAGGCACCTTTCCTAGTGCTCTTACAAGAACTAGGAAGTTTGTGAAATACACTGATCTTCATGAAACCTTTCGAAGATGTGAGGTAAATATTCCTCTCTTTAACTTACTTAATAGCGTTCCAAGGTATGCCAAATTCTTGAAAGAGTTATGCACACCCAAGCGTAGCCCCAAAAAGGGCACACAACGTGTGAGGATTTTTGAAGATGTATCGACCATATTTCAACAAAAATTGCCAAAGAAAAGCGGCGATCCGGGAATTTTCACTATTCCTTGCACCATAGGAACTCAAACCTTTTCTCATGCTATGTTAGACCATGGTGTATCGATCAATGTTATGCCTTACTCAATCTACAAAACCTTGGGGTTGGGACCATTGACAAAGACGGGGGTGGTGATACAATTGGCTGACCGATCCAATGTTTACCCAAAGGGAATAGTAGAAGATGTTTCGGTAGAGGTTGACAAGCTTGTTGTGTCAAATGGGTGTATAACCATGGAATTTCAAGGAAAGGAATTACCCTACAACATTCATGATTCGATGAAACACCCAAATGACAAACACTCTTGTTACTTCCTTGATACTATCGAACCGATTTCGCAAAGTGTCTATCATTGTGTGAAAGGGACCCACTTGAGGTGATCCTAACTAACGATTTGGAAAAGAAAGGAATGCAGTTTGTGTTGTCTAATGATGTGCAAGAAATGGCCTTAAGGCTTGAGAAGGAAGTACTCGAAGAATTACAAGAGTTTGGGAAGAAATGAAAAATGGAGAAAACGAAGCAAGATAAAACCGCAGCATGCGGTTACCCCGAGACTCAAAAGTTGATGTTTATATTTTCGGAAATCAAAGACTACCATCTTTCATTCCTCTAGATGATGATCTTTAAAAGCCTTTTCCCTCCATAATTCAACCTCCTAAAGAGTGACTTAAAGAGCCTTTCATGTCACCTCAAAAATGTGTTCTTGGGGGAAGGGGAGACAATTCCTTTAATCATATCAAGCAAGTTAGACGAGGGGCAAGAGAGGAAATTGGTCAAAATGCTATAGGAAGTTAAGAAAACTTTCGGATGTTGAAGGTATATGTCTACCACATGCATGTACAATATTCTCTTGGAAAAAATGCAAAACCGCTGAGGCAACCCAAAGACGCCTCAACCCACTTATGATTGAGGTTGTGAAAGAAGAGGTGATCAAGCTCTTACGAACCCAAGTGGTCCTAAGAAAGGGGGGTGACGGTAGTGAAGAACGCACAAGGAGATCTAGTCTCCACCCGTCTTCAAGCCGGGTGGAGAGTGTCTGTTGACTACCTCCGCCTCAATGCCGTGACATGAAAGGATCATTTACCGCTACCTTTCATTGACCAAATGTTTGAAAGTGTAGTGGGGAAATCCTACTATTGTTTCTTAGATGGCTACTATGGATATTTTCAAATCATAATTGCACCGGAAGACCAAACTAAGACCACTTTCACATGTCCCTACGGTACATTCACATAGTACTGAATGCCATACGGGTTGTGCAATGCATCGGACCTTTCGAAGATGCATGATTAATATATTTTCCGAGTTTGTGGAAAGGTTTGTAGAAGTTTTCATGAATGAAATCACAGTTCATGGGGACTCCTATGACGCATGTCTAGAGCACCTTGCTTTTGTCCCAAGACGTTGTATTGACTCCCATTTGATTTTGAATTCCGACAAATGTCATTTAATGGTTGAGAGTGGCATTGTCTTGGGACACGTGGTGTCAAATAAAAAGATTGAGCTCGATAAGGCAAAAGTTGACGTAATTCAATCTTTGCCATATCTTACAAATACTCGAGATGTGAGGTCCTTCATAGGACATGAAGTGTTCTATAGAAGATTCATTAAGAATTTTTCAAAGGTTGCTAACCGGATTCGCAAGCTTCTCCAAAAAGACTCGGAGTTTATAGTCGACCAAATGTGCAAGGAGCCTTTGATACTTTGAAAGACAAGTGAAACTCCGGCCCCATTGATGCGTGTATTTTATATAGACGTTTTAGTCCATTTATGCACGCAATTCTATGTCATTTAAGTGATATTATGTCACTATATGCCCTTATATGGCTACTTTGTACTTTCATTACCATTTTGTAGGTACAAGCTGCGTAGTAGCAGAAACCGAGCCAAAACAGTCCACTTTGCATGCATTTAGGAGAATGGAAGGAACGGGACAGAGGCTCTTGCATGGGAAAGCGTGAGACGATTCACAATCAAGCCCAAAGTCATGACTCACATTAAGTGCTAGGCCAGAAGACCTCGATCGACTATATATTTGATCGATCGAGGGGAGTTGAAGTGAGGAAGACCTCGATCGAGCTATATCTTTGCTCGATCGAGGGATAGCTGTGGACAAGTTGGTCGATCGAGAGAAGGAAGTCTTCGATCGACTGATACTCTCGAATAAAAGCCACGATCGAAGGGACTATTCCTTCGATCGAGTGGAATCCATCACGGGCCTTAAGTCCGTAGATTAATTAGGGTTTAGAGTCGTGTTATGCATAATATAAGACTCTTATTTTTGCATTAAGATGATCATTCATCATTATCATCTACTTAGCAGACACTAATCTTTCACCATTAGTTTCTGAACTTTGTTAATCTTTTAGTTTACACTTGGGTTAATTATCGACGTGGATTTGTTCTTTACGCCGGATTTGCTAAAGATTGTAAACTCTTTTCTCTCCTTTATTCTTAACCTTTAGTCTTAATTACTGTTTTACCTTTCTCTTAATTGCTGCGTTATTGCTTTATGCTTGTTAATTACGATTATATCATGTCTAATGTCATATATTCAATCGTCTTTATTAGCATCATTAATAGCATGAGTAGCTAACTCCCTTGTATGTTAGGATGAGGAAAACTGTAGTAAAGACATGATAGGATAAACTATTTTAGTTAGTCTTGAATCTGAGAATTAATCTAAGCAATTTAATTTAGGTTAGTCGAATGAGTGCATGCAGGAGACTAGCTATGTAGTTAACCCCGACCTGGATCGCGAGATTGGAAGGGAAAGGCTTGCTTAGAATTGATAGGTGACTCCTAAGAGGACGAGAGTTAATTAGGAAAATCCCTAGGGTGGTTTGAGACCGAGAGGAGAAAACCATTGCCCTTCTCATTGATAGATTAACTGACTTAGTTGACCCATAGATGCCGATATTGCAGTCGACCGAATCCTAGCATATTCTTCTTTTATCTGAGTTATTTCGTGTTAATCTCTACTTTTATTTCTCTTCCTTTAAATCTTATTTAGTTTAGTTTAAAACCAATTCAAAACCCCTAGATTGTGACTGGCAGATTTAGATTACAGTTAGTTAGTTTCCTCCCTGTGGAGATCGACCCTACTTCCACTATCTTCTTTAGTTAGTAGACTTAGGCTTTTATTTTTGGTGTATAACGACTCGCATCAAATTTTGGCGCCGTTGCCGGGGAGGCAATTTAATTTTCTGTCTATTTATTTCTGTCTCGTCTTAAGGAATTTCTAATTCCTTAAGACTGTTCTTATTTTTCTCTCTATAGTTGTGTATGTGCAGGTCCCAAAGGCTCGAGTTAGTGGAAGCTGATCCAGAGCTCGAAAGAACCTTCTTACGCAGAAAGAGAGGGTTAGATAAGACTGTTCAGGAGGAAGACTTGAGTACTTCTGAATCCGTCTTCGGCAGTTTTCTTTTCGAGGAAGATTCGACTGTTGAGACTACCGTACCAGCGAAGATGCCTAACATTGCTAGTCACTTTGAGCCCACCGCTGCATGTATACCCTAGGGATTCAAACTTACAACGGACGAAGATGGAACTTCTTTTGATCTTCGTCCGTCTTATATCAAGCTTGTTCAGCAGAACAAGTATAAGGGGTGTGGTTGGGGAAGATCCGAGGATGCATATGGAGACCTTTGCTGATTATTGCTCTTCTATTCCAGTTTCTAAAGGGGTGACACAAGACAAGATCAAGGAGGTCTTGTTCCCTTTCTCTCTTACCGACAATGCCAAAGACTGGTTGAAGAATCTGAATAGAGAAGAACTTGGTATTACCGACTGGACTACACTTGCACTGGCCTTCTACAAGAAGTATTTTCCACCACAGAGGACGAATGCTTTGAGGGGTCAGATTACAAATTTCAAGCAAACGGTTCATGAAAATCTCTATGAGTCCTGGGATCGATTTAAGACGCTAGTGAGGTCTGTTCCTCCCCATGGGTTCGAACAATGGTTTCTATGCAACCAGTTTTACAACGGGTTGTATGATGATCATCGAGCTATTCTAGATGCCGCATCGAACGGGAGATTCCAGAAGGAGATAGATGATGATAAGGGTTGGAAATTGATAGAGGAGATGGCAACCCATTGTGCTGAATATGGTAATTCGCGAAGTGGTACACGGACAGTAGCTAGTGTTAATTCTGACGGTCTGGATGCTAAATTTGATAAACTGAATGCCAGACTTGACAAATGGGAGAAGCAGGTTGCAGATAACCAGCAAACGGTTTAATTGCTGCAGCGAGATGAAGTGATTACTTGTGAAAGATGTGGCGAAACTGGTCACACGGCTGTAGATTGTCTTGCAGAGAAGGAGCAAGTTTGTTCCTTCCAACAATACCGTCAAGGGGGTGGGTACTATAATCAGGGGAATATCCATCCAAATCTGAGATGGACGAGCCAGAATGTCCTAATTCCTACTACCCCACCACAGCAGTCGACTTATCAACCGCCGCACAAGCAAGGATTCCAAAAAATCCAGTCTTCACAGCAAGCTAGTTCCTCATCTGGAGGAATTTCAGAAGTTGGAGAGCTAAAGTCCATGATACAAGCTTTAGCTATCCAAATGAGCAAATCTGATCAAGCAACGAATGCTACCATTAAACTTTTGGAGTCGCAGATTGCTCAATGGGCGGGAGCTAGATCGATTAGGCAGCCTGGCCAGTTATCGTCCTAGATTGATAAGAACAAGGAGACACTGAACATGATCAATCTGCGAAGCGGTCTCGCTTATGACAGTCCTGCTGGTACCGTTGTTGATATCTCTGGTACGCATCCCAATGTTTCGAAGGCTGATGCTGATGTTGAAGTTGATCGAGGAGTTTATTCTACTCGGTCGAAGGAATTGAAGGAAAATTTACTCGATCGAGAGGTTACAGTTGGTCGATCGAGTGAATCAGAAAAACAGTTGCTCGATCGAGAGGCTTCAGTTGCTCGATCAAGTATTGTGATTGATGAAACTGCTCGATCGAGCAGTTTGGGTTCCAAAAATGGTCGATCGAGTGACATTGATACTCGATCGATGGGTCCTAATGAGCGAGAAGCTCGATCGAAGGGGTTAAGCAAGCGGATGATTAACAACGCGATTGTCAAGGATACGCAACAAGGATCACCTGACATTCCAGTTCCGTTTCCTGGTCGGTTGAAGAAGGCTAAGGTCGAGAAGAAATTTGCTCGGTTCGCTGACATTTTACGTGATCTTAAGGTGAATGTTCCTTTTCCAGACCTCCTATTAAGGTACCCTCTTACTTATAATTTATGCGTGAAATTCTTTTACGTAACAGATCAGTCGATACTGTAGAGATTGTAGCTTTGACTGAGGAATGCTCCGCGTTCCTCCAGAACAAATGCCCACCTAAACTGTCTGACCCAGGTAGCTTTTCCATACCGTGTCATATAGGTACCTATCTCATAGATAATGCGTTATGTGACCTAGGAGCCAGTGTTAGCGTCCTACCTTTGTCTTTAGCCAAATGGTTAGGCTTCACCAAACTTCAGTGTACCAACATGACGGTGCAGATGGCAGATAGGACCTTGTCCCGACCTTTAGGAGTCATAGAGGATGTTCATGTGCAAATAGGGAGATTCTTTATCCCGGTCGACTTTATAGTATTGGACATACCTGAGGATTCTCACACTCCCATCATTTTGGGAAGACCGTTCTTGCATACTGCGCAAGCGGTTATTGATGTTGGGTTACGGACATTGACTTTTTAAATAGGTGGGGAGAACCTAGTTTTCACTCAGTCTCGTGCTAGTAAAGGTCCCATGCTTGTTTCACCATGTCACGTGCTTCCCTTAGCTGACATTACACCTGATTTATTTACGCATGACAAAGCTTCGGTTCCTATCGAGCCTATAACTCCTGTCTGTGATATTCCCATTGCTACCATAACACCTCCGCCCCAGCTTGGGAGCGAATTGGAGGAACGTGCTGTTGTGTGTTGCCTTACAGATAATAGATCGGCAGCATTGGAGGTGAAGAAGGGGGAGCCATGTTCGCGTGATGGTACCTAGAAGAAGTCCAAAAAGGACAAAGGAGTTCGCACATATTCGAGTGATTCAGAAGTGGAGCTAGACTCCAAGAAGTTTTCGTATGTGTGGAGAAAGAAGTCGGAAATTACCACAGCTGAGAGTAATTCCGCGAGTCAGAGGCCTGACGGTGGCCTTGTCACAAAACTATTTGGTTATTAGCCGGGTTTGCAACCCCGTGCAATTTGTAAATAACAATTTATTGCGTTTTGGTTAGACAATTAGACAATTAGACTATTTACTTAGATCAGACGTTACGTTATAATCCGTAGTTTAGATAAACAATTTACTTTTCTTGTTAGACATTTTTTTTGGTTTTTTTTTGGTATCGTGTTTGCAGGAAAAAGAAGCGGAAATCAAATGCTAGCTCCCCAGTTTGATGCTGGTTTGGGGAAGCTGTTGTTTTGTGAGTTTTTCTGTTTATTTTTTCCATTCTTTGTATATATTTCTTCCCTTAGTAACATGAATTAGGTTGTTTTTCCCTTTCCCTTATATGCTGTTATGCTGTAGCCAATGCGGACATTGTCTGTTTTGGTTTGGGGAGGTGTTTTGCATCCTTTTGCGTCTGCATTTGCATTTGTATTGCATTCACGTTTACAATTCATGTTAATTAGAAAAAATTTTGAAAGAAAAAATCAAAAATATCACGTTTATTTTTGCATATAGTCGAGTCGGATTGGAGTCTTGTTCGTGATGCAATTGCACTACAAGTCTATTCTATGCTATTCCTTGCACCATTCTTGACTTATTTAGTAAATTTGAAGTAGTGAACTATTGAATTTTGTCTTGGATTTAAATTTGACTATTAGACTTGACTCAACAGTTTGGCAAACTACTTATATATTCTGAGTTTTAGAGCCTATAACTAGTGACATCTATGACCAGTTCATCTAGGAATGAGAGTAGTTACTCCCCACATCTCGTGTCATTTGCTTGTATATGAACTTTGATTTCTTATTGCCTGCACGCATTGGGTTTGTGGTCGGTATTACGTGTTTTGAGAATATTTGCATCTCCCTTTTCCTCATTTTACCCCATTAACTCCACATAAAGCCATATCTGCTTGTTGCCCTTAACTACATTCTAAACTAAGCCTACCTTTGCCGAGCTAGTTTAGTAGTCGAGGTATATTTTACAGCTGTGTCAGTTTTTGACTCGTTTTCATTGATTGGAGTGGGTATTTGCGAGAAAAAGAAGAGAAGTGATGACTAGTACCTCGATCGAGCAGATTTTGATGTATGTTGTCTCGATCGAGTGACTTATTCCACTCGATCGAGGGGCTTTTTCCTCGATCAGCCAAGAAAAAAAAAATGAAAAAAAAAAATATATAATAAGAAAAGATAATTGGCTGAAGTTTTTGTTATTTACACCTCCTACGCTTATCATTATTTGTCGAGGTGTTTCATGGGATTTGTGTTGTAGATGCCCAGATATGTTAAGGCATCGAGCTTAATTTTTGATAGTTGGAAGAATGGAACGATTTCTATTACGGTCTTGTTAGGACTAGCTTGGCTATTTACCCTCACATTTCCATTAATTGTTTTGCCCCTTCTTACCAATTAGCCTCACATATCCATATTTTTGCAAATGTTCGGCACGTGATAGTCCTTGAACGGTGGTTATGCGTGTGTACAGTGCTTGAATCATCTGTCATATTAGTCAGCGATGCATGTTGTGTCGGTCGTAGTCTAGGTGAGTGACTATATTTTCTTCTCTCTTTCTTACTCATATTTACTTACCATTTGCTTGATGAGAGAGGAGTGACGCGTGAGAGTCCGAATTTGGTTGAGTCCTGCAGGGTCGAAAGTCTAATTTATTTCCAAGATTGTATAAATTCGTTCACTTTCGTATTAAGCTTTGTAGCGATTGAATGAGTGCATTAAACTGTTTAGCATTGACTTGTAGCAAGCTCTGAGACCTACTCCATTCCCCTAGGTTTATTTAGTTCCATATAGCTGCATTTAGTTTGCTTGAGGACAAGCAAATGTTTGGTTTGGGGAAGTTTGATGCGTGTATTTTATATAGACTTTTTAGTCCATTTATGCACGCAATTCTATGGCATTTAAGTGATATTATGTCACTATATGCCCCTATCCGGCTATTTTGTACTTTCATTACCTTTTTGTAGGTAAAACCTGCGTAGTAGCAGAAACCGAGCCAAAACAGTCCACTTTGCATGCATTTAGGACAACGGAAGGAACGGGACAGAGGCTCTTGCATGGGAAAGCGTGAGACCCTTCACAATCAAGCCCAAAGTCATAAGTCACATTATGTGCCAGGCCAGAAGACCTCGATCGACTATATATTTGATCGATCGAGGGGAGTTTGTAACACCCGGAAATGTACCCTATTTTTCTAGTATAAATATTTAACGAAATCTTTTCAGCGAATTTAAGTTTTAAATTAGCTTTTTATGTTTCGAGTCGAATTTAGAATTTCCGAGTTCGTATTTGGAATTTCCGCAAGATTCCATGTGAAACCCGTTTTAAGGCGTCTTTGACTTTTCTTGACTTTTGAGTCGTCTTTGACTTTTTGTGACTTTTGAGTCGTCTTTGACTTTTTGTGACTTTTGAGTCGTCTTTGACTTTTCGTGACTTTTGAGTCGTCTTTGACTTTTCTTGACTTTTAAGCCGCCTTTGACTTTCGTTGACTTTCCGACTCACCCTTTACTTATACTCCCTCATAACCTATTTTTCCCTCACAACTCAACATCTCCTTCTTCCTCATCAACCCACCAAAACCTAAAACCCTCTTTGATTCGATCTTATAATCATCATACCGCATTCGTTCTTTGACGGAATTCACGTAAGTTCGTCTTATTCTTCCCCTCTTAGCTTCCTCTATCCGTATTGGTAATAAAATTACCGTCTTTCTCGCTTTTTAAATTATCCGTCTTTCTCAAGGTGAAGTATATTCATCTTATATTTCCTAATTGTAGGTGGAGACTACTAGGAAGGCTTAGTAATCGATTAAAGACGCGTAAAGGTAACGGTGAAGGGTTACTCGGTATCATTTACGTGTTTTACATGCTTTATATGTTAGAATTCGTATTTAGAATATGATTTGTAAGCTTAGGAATTATGTTATGGATGATGATTGTTGTTATTTGATGATTTTTGATGATGAATATTGATTGTTGTTAGTTGATAGAAGTAAATTATGAAAATTGGAAATGATAGAAATGGTCTTGTTGTTCTCGGGTGGACTCGTGCAAATTCACAGCACCGATCCTTTTTCGTAGAATGATCATAAGAGGATAAGATATCACCTCAACTTGGAATTTCTGAATTTCCATATCTAGAACTCTAGTTATGACAGTTTGAAGTGAACACTTGTTTAAGTTAGTTTCAAAACTTGTTGTTTTGGAGAGTTATCTATGTTTCTTATTTATTATGCTTCTTAAACTTGGTCTAATGCTTGAGTATCATGTATTGATTCATGTTTTGGATATATTATATTTTCCTTCGCTTGTATCACATGTTTTGTGACGGTTTTTGCTATGTCCCACTTTGAGTCGGTTTTTACAAATGTTACGGTTTGAGCACTATTTTGTCTTGTGCTATGAACTCTCATTTCCCGGCTACACCCTTATACTTGTTAGACTGGAATGTCGGAGAGATGGGGTGTATCCTTGATGCTTGTATGCATGTTTAGTGGGGATATGACGACGTTGTTAGGAGGCGAACGCAATGCGTTGATCGACCCGACCGTCAAATGTTGTATACCTGCGAGGTGGTGTTATTGCATGTAGCGTACTAGCTTGACTTTTGACTATAGATCTCTTTCCGCCTCTTTCGTGTGGTTTAGCCGAATTTGGGGTACTCGACGTCTTTGTCTGATCGAGTCTTGGATGTGGAACGTCTTACCACATGTCGAATCGGAACACGTCTTATTCCGAGAGTCTGGCCAGGTTTAGTATTGGATGTGGAACGTCTTACCACATATCAAATCGGAACATGTCTTATTCCGAGAGTCTGGCCAGGTTTAGACTAGGACCGTATTATTACCGTCATCCTACCGGGAGGATTAGAGTCTTGTGTGTACGAAACGTCTTATCGTACATGATTCCGGGAAACGTCTTATCCCGTGAACTTGATTGTCTAGGTCATGAGTATACGAAACGTCTTATCGTATACGGTTCCGGAAAATGTCTTATTCCGTGAGCTTCCATTGGCTTGTCTTGCTATTGTACACGATTCTAGTGCGTTTCATTTACCGTGAGAGATGTCGTCAATATATTGGTATGGTTGGATGAATAATTATATGATTGATCATTGAATGACTTGGTGTGGTTTGTTTGTCGAGTCTCAATCTTATCAAACTTATACCGCTAACGGTGAGATGTAAGCCCTAGTGAGCGTATTCGGTTGCCTAAGATTGTCTTCCCGAGTCTATCTATAGCATGATGGTTACGGATTGTACTTCATATGCTCTTATCATTATATATTGAATTGCCTATCTATCCTTATTGTAACCTCCACAATGTAATATCTAATATGCATGAATCTTACTTTTGTTTTCCTTATATGTACGTTTAATGTGATATGGCTGGGAGAACCCGATTACTCCCCACTGACTGTGGCGTTTCATGTTTTCATGATGAACCGGTTGCTTTGCGTTGATGTGACTTTTTGGATATTATTTTGGGGTTCGGTGTGAGCTAGCGGGCGTTGTCCCTGGAAGATTAACCTCTAGACGATTTTAGCTTATTTTCTAAACACTTGTTCTTTGTTAACATTTTGAGAGACTCCGTCTCTTTGTTATTTTCCGCACTTAGTTGTAATATTTTGACACTCCTCGTTTTATTTAACTTGCATGTATAAAAGTTTTTAAAAACTACCTATTTCCGCAATATAATTCACATTCTTGTTTGTTTATTATTTCCGCATTCGCGAGGGTTGTCACAGTTGGTATCAGAGCTTTATCGCTCCCGACGCACACACGTGAACCCTAAACTTAAACTACTTGACCTTGAGATAATAAATGAGAGATGGGTAGAAATTAAGGACTTTACTTGGTAGTCTTTGGTGTACTTGATGTTTGTTAGGTTCTAACTTGTTTGTTGATTTTGTTGAGTGATGTTATGTTTGTTTGTATCTACCGTCTTAAGGTGGATCATTGTGTTACCTAGAAGAAGTATCCTCTACCGAAGATTTGAATATTTACAAGCCTAATTGAAGTGTATTTCTTCCTCATCGATGAATTCTCTCGTCCTTATTGTTTTATGCTCTCTTCCTTCTATCTAAATGCTTCTTCATCATCTAACTTCTTTTCCCCTTGGAAATTACTCTTGTTACTTTCCTCCTCTTTATCAATTTGTACCATCAACTTCCTTATGTGACCTTTTGTGGGCACCTTACCCTTTAGTTTGTGGCATATTGTGCTTGGTTGGAATAATTTTAGACTTTGTGGACTATTAAAGTTTGTTAGAATGAACTTGTGATTTGAATAAAATGGTATAGATCTAATTTCACCCTATGGTGGTGAGAGTTGGTAGCCTTGAGGAAAGTGTGGTAAGGTATGTTTAATGATTTTAATGCTTGATGCTTGCCATGACTAATGTGTAGATAGTTCATGGTATTTGATGGTGTAAGGTTGAATGAGTTGGCTAGGACTTCTTAACCCATTAGTAGTTTAGTCTTTTGGGACTTAGAAGTTTTGTATTGTTTTAAAGACTATGCTTATGATATGTTTATTTGCTGTAAATAAGAAGTTTAGAATGATATCTTGAGGTGCAAAATGCTTTTGAGACTAAGTGACGTCTTGTGGTTTCCTATGGTGTGTTTGTAAGTGTAGGCTTGGTGGAAAAGCATTTGGCTATAGTTCTTGGATTTAAAGGTATGATCTTACCTTATGGTATCGGAGACTTGTTTGAAGTAGTAAGGTTTCGTTGTAAATTGAACCATATTACTTGAGGATTATAGATATGAGCGAGATTCGATGATGTGATCTATGGTGGAAATACCTTGGGATGTTAATGATGATGTTTGGCTTGATGTTGTACCTTGATAATAATGAACTCATGGGCTATAGACTTGAAAATGACCGAGTATAAGAGAGTATTTGTTAGTCTTTCAATTAAAGAAACCTTTGAGGTTGTGTTGAATATTTGAGGTAAAGGAATGTTATTATACTTGAGTTACAATTCCGCAATTGGGAATCCGTGTGATATGAAAGGATGGATGAATTGGGTTGTAGTCGATTTATCAAGTCTAGGTGTACCTTACTTTGATGATTGCTCGTGGTATGATGGTCCCTTGTAAGAGGCTTTGTAAAGGAATAATTAAGTGGTTTTATTATCGCCTTAATTTTGAAAAGAGGAAATTTTGTGGATTAAACCTTAAACATTTACTCGTCCCATCATTCCTTTTCATTTCCATTCTTGAATGTTTTTGTCAAGAGTGATCTTTAAGAAATCGCATGCTCGTATCTTATTTCTTACTCAGATATATTCATACCTCTACTATCTGCTTTGTCCCTTCCTTGGCCTCGTTATTTTCAGCGCTCCTCTCTTGTAATCTCGTGCTTGAATTATTCTCATGTTCTCCTTGAGATTCCTTATCGTTTCCTATCGCGTTGCTCCTTCATCTTTTCTCTAGTGGATTGGATACTCCGTTTCTAAAGCTTAGAGAATAAGTGTAATGAATTTTGGGATTCTTTAGCTAGAATATATGTCTTTGGATTGAGTCAATTTCATGTTGTATTTGATCATGGGAAATAAGACTTAAGCTCTAGGATGAATCCTAATAGTAATAATATATCCTCTCGTAGTGGTTTTAGATTTGGAGTTTGGTATTGTAGTGGTATTTTGAGAATTGAGTGGATCATGATAATAGTTCGTTGTTTCGAGATATTGGAATAGTTACCTTGGAGACCATTTGGGGATTAGATGTCTGTAAATGTTGGATTCTAAAAGAGACTTTGCTTTGGTAATTAAGAATGGTCACCATATTTTGAGGAATATTTTCATAAGTGAAGATCGATGCATCTTGAGTTATAGTTGAGCTGGATGATTTGAATAGTTGTATCATCGCCATGTCCTTGGCCATATAGGACTTGGAATTTGTAATTGATCTCTCTTGAGGTTTTGATGGTTTGTAAAAGAGAAATTTCTTTAAGTTTAGGATATTTAAGCCTTGAATTACTTTGAATCGAAGAATTGGAATGGTGAGCCCATTCATCTTATGATTGGTGGTAATTATGCTTTTCTAGATATAATTATTTATGCTTGTGGATTCGAGTGTAATAATTGACTGGACTAGGGATGTTCGAATACATTTAGGAATCTTTCATGTGGATTAGTTAATTGTGGATTTTCCCTTGTCGATAGACCTTAGTTAATGCTAGTTGGATACTAGATATTCGGGTTCGTAGTTTGACCTGATGATTGTTAAGGATTTTGTAGAATCTAATGATTGAAAGCGGTTAAGGTATGAACGAGATGAGTTACATTCTTTTGAGGACTAGCTTATTAACGATGTTTGTGATGTTAATTGGATAAGCCCTTAGAATGATGTGGCTATAATTTGGGTTTGGCGAAAATGCCCGAGAAATTGACTGTGATGACTTTTGTATTTGAGTGGAGTGTTTGGTTCTTAGGTTTTCTTTCCCCTTTTGAGCAATTGCTTTGTCGTTCATTTCTCCCTTTGCCTTTCAAATTGACGCTTATTCAATTTGTTATTCTTTGGACATTGTCCTTCTTTCCGCTATTACTCGTTTCGATAAGCCTTCTGGTTTCTTTTTACTCGTTGTGTTTATCTTTTATTACCATGATTGTGAGTTTGATGTTCAAATTACTTTTATGTGTGTGCAATGTTTGGTTGTCTTGAGTGTACGAATTTAGAAAATCTTCAAATTTTCACGATGGATTTCACATTTATCCTTTTAAAAGAGTTTTAGAAATGAAAATTTCTACTTTCATTTTTTTCGAAAATGGATTTAGGTTGCTCTTATACTGGTTTTTGCGTTTGGTTGGATGCTACAACTTGTTATTGGAGACGTCTAATGATTGGTTCTGCACTTATCAACGTATGATTTAATTTTAATCTTGTCTTTACTTTGGAATGCTGGTGTTCTTGTGTGCACGACAAGATCAATTTCGTTCCACAGAAAAAGAGAGTTACTTTCGAAAACTTTTCCTATACCTTTTTGGAAAATGTCATGCTTTTGAAATACATTTCCTTGAAAATGTTTTGAATACCAATTTGGAGAAAACGAATTGGTCCCTATAACTTTTCTTTTCTACTCTCAAAGTGTCGATGGACGAACTGTTTAAGAGGTGGGGTGATGTAACCCCCCGGAGGAGGAAAGTCCCCTATTTTTGCTAGTAGAATAATTACGAAATTTTTACAAGCGAATTTAAGTTTTTTAAATTAGCTTTTAGTTTCGAGTCGAATTTAGAATTCCGAGGAGTTCGTATTTGGAATTTCGGTGAGATTCATTGAAAATACCGGTTTTTAAGGGAGAGTTTGACTTTTCTTGAACTTTTGAGTCGAGTTGATTTTATGAATTTTAAGTCGTCTTTGACTTATCTTGAATTTTAAGTCGTCTTTGACTTTTCTTGAATTTTAAGTCGTCTTTGACTTTTCTTGAATTTTAAGTCGTCTTTGACTTTTCTTGAATTTTAAGTCGTCTTTGACTTTCTTGACGTTGGAAACCGTCTTTGATTTTTCTCCTACATAACTCACACTACTCCCTCCTTAACCTAATTTTTCATTCAACACAAAATCAAACACAAAACTCTTTCTTCTTCTTTAAGAAACTTTCCCTCTTTGAATATCGATCATAGAATTGTCGTAACTTCTTCGTTACTTGCTAGAATTCACGTAAGTTCGTCTTATTCTTCCCCTCTTACCTTCCTCTATCCGTATTGGTCATAAAATTACCGTCTTTCTCGCTTTTTAAATTATCCGTCTTTCTCAAGATGAATGATATTCGTCTTTTATTATCTAATTGTATGTAGGTGGAGATTAGGAAGGCTTAGTAATCGATTAAAGACGCGTAAAGGTAACGGTGACGGGTTACTCGGTATCATTTACGTGTTTTGCATGCTTTATATGTTAGAAA
>JAIUZE010072660.1:0-15705 GCA_022085475.1 Heliosperma pusillum
GACAACAGCTAACCCATTCCCTGTCTCATTACATAACCGTACATGAGAAACTCTACTAGGCGACCCCCTAAGCAGAGATGGCTAGTACTTAAGCTGGCTCCCTTCCAAGAGCGGAACTCTTAGGATGCCATGCCCCGGCTTGGTATCAAAAGGCCCAAAACCAGTGACACAAAAGCTATCAAGCAGTGAACATATACTCGTTAAAGTTGGTAAGGCCTATCGATGTCATGGTCCAAGATACTCATTTAGAATTAGAATGGTCAAGACGCCATATACTCATAATTCTCTATGGGTACTTAGTCAACACGACATATAACATACAATCAAACAGTCACAGGAAAAACATCCTATCATGTGACTAAATGCATATAAATCATATTTAAATATCATATCGCCTCATATCTACTAAGGCTAATTCAATAATTAAATAAAACCTTACTTGAAGACAAATCCCCGACCCGCGTCCCGCGACGGGTCATCAGTCAAAACGGGGCTGACTAGATCTTAGTTTGACCAAACCCGTTTGGTCAAACCGGCTAGAAACAGAGTCTTAGCCATCGAGGCTTGAAGATAAGAATATCACATTCATTTCATGTTATATCATTCTATTTCTAACATGTGAATTATTAAATCATACAACAACCCGCTTGACTTAAAAGATATCAATTTAAACTACAATCTCGTAATATAATTTCTAACATGTGAGAAATAATAATTTTATGAAAAACCTTTTTAATTAAATATTTTACTTATTAAAATTTCCCACTTGCTAAATATTACAAAACACGATAAAAATAACGATAACTCAAAAACCGTCACAAGTCTAAGGAAGGGGACCCACGGGCTGATTTGGGCCGACTTGCCACGGGCCTGGACTGGGCCCACGGGCCTGGTTTGGGCTGATTTGGGTTTTTATCGATTTTACTAAAACCCGTTTCCTAATATTTCCCGCATGCTTTAACATATTTAAAACCCGTCAAAACAACAACAAAACAATCAAACATCGACACAACCCAAAGACCAAAACCCGGACCCACCATGGACCAACCCAGACCGGTCTGGACCGGGCCTGAACCGGCCTGAACCGGCTGGTTTGGGTCCGGTTTTCCAGCCATTTCCCACGGTTCACACAACCACACTTCTAAATTAATTCTACATGTTTTTAATTAACAACATCCATTTTTAAACATCCAATTCAACCATCAATCATACAAAAATCATGATTATGAAGAAATCATAAAAATATGCCAAGAACACTAATATGTTTATAAATTCATACAACATAATAAAATTTACAACTTATCATGTTACTAATTAAAAATCATAAATAACCATAACATGAACAAAACTAAAGATAAACCAAAAACTAAAGAAATCAAAAGCTATGTAACATATATCCGTCGAGTAACTCGGAATCGTTACCTTAGCTAGACAAGTCAATTAGCACCAAAATAAGAAGTATAAACCAAGAAACCCTCCTACAAATCTTCACCCAAAATATACGAGTCTCCAAACTCGGTCCATCAAAAATTCTTCCCCTATAAGAAATGACCAAGAAAACATTATAGAACTTAAATTGATTTTTCAAAATTAAATGTTGAACGATTTTGACGGAATTGAAAAATAAACCGTACTAGACGATGGAGAGGAAAAGAGGAGATTCAGAAATATAAGTTAGACGGGTTAGAGAAGAAATGAAGGTGTTATGATGATTTTGCTCAAGAACGACGAAGAACGGATGAAAAACACGAAGAACGCTCAAGAACGATTAAAGAAAGTGATAATTTGATCTTAATTTGATTTATTGTAAAATGAAAAGTTGTTAGTGAGTAAAGGGGTGTGTGGGTGCCGTGTAATTATAGGGAAAATAAAGAGGCGGGTTTTGAAATTGTTGTTACGTAATTGACTCAGGTTTAATAATTATTTTACGGTAATCGATTAAATATAATTCGATATTAAGTTAATTACACTAAATATCTAGATATTATGATATTGTAATCAAAAGTAATGAAAATATCAAGCCTAAGAGAGGAGAAAGAGTGTCGTGTGGTTTTGTGCTAGACGGGTCTGTTTTGTAAACGATTTGCGTAATTTCCGTTGACGGATCGATAAAGTAACAAATATCTAAGATATTTGTATTAGTTTAATCGAAACAATTAAAATATCTCAAGTGAGTGGAAAAAGATGACATGGGCGTGTGACTCATGCCAAAGTCGGGTTGCGGGTTTGTTTCGGGATTTAAGATGACTCGGGAATAGTTAAATGACGTTCGGGTTAAAACCGTAAAAGTTATTCTTTAATTCCGAATAAATTCAAAATAATTATATTAAATTTTCATAAATCCAAATAAATCTTAATAAAAATAAATTAAAAATATTATTTTTTTAAATAAAATTTCGGTCTTCAAAATTACAAGGCGAGTCGGAAAAAGTCAACGAAAGTCAAAGTTGACTTAAAAGTCAAGAAAAGTCAAAGATGACTTAAAAGTCAAGAAAAGTTTATGACGACTTAAAAGTCAAGAAAAGTCAATGACGACTTTAAAAAGTCAAGAAAAAGTCAAAGACGAATTAAAAGTCAAGAAAAGTCAAAGATGACTAAAAACGGGATTTTCATGAAATCTCTCAGAAATTCCAAATACGAACTCGGAATTTCAAAATACGACTCGAAACAAAAATTTCTATTTTAAAAACTTAAGTCTGCTGAAAAGTGTTAGTAAATATTTTTACTAGAAAAATTGGGTACTTTTCGGGTTGTTACAAGAGTGAGTTTTTGAGAGATAAGTTGGATGTTTTCATGTATGAGTTGTACTTTAAAAATAAGAGGAACAAGTCCTCTTATGCATGCTAGAGGACCGGCCACAATGCTAAATGGGGGAGGGTGAGCATGCATTTATCTTCACAATGCATTAGAGTAATGTCTAGGTTTTAGGTAGTAATCATGTTTTTTTATTCTCAATTAGAACAACACTCAATCACCTTAAACCTACCTTACAACCCCATAATCCGGATTTTCCAACTCAAAATGGGTGTCCATTTTATTTTGTAATTTGTCAATTGTCACATATGTGACATGTGACATGTAACATATAATTTAGCTTATAAATGTTCATTTAACTAATTTAAATGGTATTTCATAACAAATAAATTAGACTTAACATTTTCAGATATATTTTATAGTAACATGTATTTAAAATGGGTCATCTCATATGTGGTTAATATAACTACAACAATTTGTAATTATAATCAACCAATTTTGCTTATCTCAAATGTTTCATAAACATAATGCATTCTTAGTAATATAACAATTAAATTACTAAAATGAATCTTATTTAATCATATTATAATAAGATATATTTCTCACTTACAATATAAACTTGGTTCTATTTAAGGGATTAATTAATCTCTATCGCTATACAATTAATTAATGTACATGATTAGGGGATTGTCCTTTAGGTGTAACCTCAATGGATCAATTGATCACCACCGTCATACGACAGTAACGTCAAAATCAAGTGAGCCAATCGTTACCGATTAATGTTGACCAGTTGACTATAATATTCATTATCCCTTTGTATTCTTATTATTGCGATTTAATTATGTGATCGCACTATTGTTGAAGACACTCACTCCAACAATCTCCCACTTGTCCGAGACAAGTGTGCGTCACCAATTCTCTTATCCTAATACAATCTTCCACTCAATGCAAGGTGTCTTGCAGGTCGTACTTGTATTGGATCATATTATGAGTGGTTTCCTTGATCTGGAGAGTAACTGTCTGACCGGAATTATCTAGCATAGATACCTTCTGAGCGTGGCCACGCATTTTAGCTAACTCTTTCTCGAGTGGCCTTGAGATTTTAAAACAACCCTGACAAGGGGTGGACAATTCCTATCGCACTATTCCCTTCGAATAGCCACAACTCATCATGACCCAAAAGATGCCCATTTGACCCCAGTTACGAAGGTCATAGAGCACAAACCAAAGTCATTCTGACACTGTGCCACCTTAGGCAAACAGTCTTTAGTCAAAGAATTGACTCAAAAAGAATACTATAGTAGCTCTTGCCACGACCAGGCAACAAGAATTGCCATAATTCTATAAGCGGTCACTGCCCGACAGATTGTCCCTTACAGCATGTCTATGTGATCGACTGGTCATCCCTTATGACCTTATGGCACTTGAACTTGCCATCAATTGTATCACACTCTAGTCACTTGGAGACGTCACCTCATATAGGCAACCATGAGCCAATACTATGTTAATCCATTCCACTTTAATGGGGTTCAAAATTGTCTTTACAACCCATTTGGATATAACAAACCACAAAAACAAGTTTTAGAAACTCAAACGATAAATGTGATTTTCATATATGAACAATCGACACAATGTTATTTCTTCATATCATATAATTTAAAGTTTATTTCATCCATGACAATTCATGACGATCTTATTTAAATGCAATAAAGGCTTGGGTAGTGAATGTACCATGTATTCATCTATTCGAACCTTGTGAATTGCTTTTACCTTCCATCCAACGTTATTCCTAATAACATGAATTCATCTACGTACATGTTTAGATCTCTATCTAGTGTTGGACTCATTAACTTGAAATATGCTCCCACTCGTTATCATGATTACTGATAGGTATTTAGGTGAAAGGATCTACCATTAATTCCTTGTAAGCCACCTTATCCTCATCATAATGTACTAGGTCTTTGTTTGTAGAATTTGTAATTAACTCTTCAAGCATCCTTTTACTTATTCACTTCTTGTATAACAAAGCTATGCCTAGGATTTCGATAAATCCTTATAAGTTTGGAAATTTGGATTTGTGTAACCTTTACCACATATCCAAATTTTCTCTACCAAACACAAGAATGAATCCCTACTTCCCCTTGAGAACCCTATGGATGTTCTTCTAGGCTATCCAATGACACTCGTGTGGATTGATTTGTTATAGGCTTGTCATGCTTCTAGCATATAATTTATTTAGGTACGTGCATGTAATCGCATACATGATTGGCCTAATGGAGGAAACATTAGTACTCATCTGATCAACAACTCTTAGGTTCGGTGGATGACTATGACCCATTCATAGTGATCCCACTTTCATCAACATAAATAACCTATTTAGCTTGCTGAAGTAGATAAAGGATCTTATTGCTATAAGACACTTTACTAAATGCCATGCTAAAATCTTCTATTCCACAATAGATTTTGATTTTAATATACATGTTGCCCTCTTTCATCCAACATTAAAATCCAACCACTCCTTTCAAAAAGGTAATATGAATACGTCACTCACAAAGAGTGATACGTCGTTTACGTGGAAGATAATTTCTCCCACTGAACTTCATGGCTTACATGATTTTAACTCCCACTGAACTTCATGTCTATACATGACTTTTCGACAATTCGAGTGAAACTCTTCTTATATCTGATAATAGAAAAGATCATCATAACCTCTAGGTAGATACCTTAGGCTTGTGTCATGTACACATCTTATTCCAAATCCCTATTTGGACATGTGGTTTTGTTGTGTATCTTGTACACACCTACTATGAGGTATTTAACTAATGATATGAATCTAAGCATAGTTACGCATTAACTTAGCTTTTGCAGACATCTTCATGTCTATCCATGCAACTATAATTGGACAACTCCAAATAAAACCTCTTCATATCTATCGAATGATTTATTATTGGACAACTCTGAATACATCATTCCTTTGCATAGATTTAATTTAGTTTCATATATCTCTTATGTTATAAAATCAAATTTTAACTATTCTAGGTACTTCCACTTCATAGATCATAATTTTATTATATCAAGAACATTTTCTTTTGGTCTCGTCACTAGTCTAAGGACTTACCTAAGAACACTTTCTTTTGGTTTCCTCACTAGTCTTGAATCTAACCTAAGAACATTTTATTTTGGTTTTCTCACTAGTTATTAACAAGTTTTACGTTGTGGCTTATTTTCTCCCACTCTATCTTTAGAAAAATACAATTATTTTCTTTAAAGATAGCCTTATGAGCCACAAACAATGTTGTACTCATACTTGTGAGGGAGGTAGAAGTATCACAACATGACCTTAAGTGATCTACTAAAGGCTTTATCGTAAAGACATCGAATCTTAGCTTCGAGATAGACTAGTTATATAAGTTAAAGAGGTGGACTCATATTCATGTCAAATACTATCTTTATAAGAGGTATGGCCAATTGGTTTGGTAGATACCCTATTTCGAGTTCAGTAACTCAATTTAACGTGACAATTGATCTTTCAAAGTGAGAATCAAATTCTTAGATTTTTATTATAATGATCCAATCATCATAATACTAATATGATCAATTTCAGTCGATATAATTTATGTTATTAGTGCAAGCAGAGTATAATGATAAGTTTTAGAACGAAAAAGTTTCAACAAACTGAGTGACATGGGTTGAAAACCAAGTCACTAAATCCAATTACAACCAATGTCAATAAAAGGAAATCAACAAATTTCCGTTGTCAAACAAGTAAATTAAAAGTTTCAAAAACGATGTCTTAAAATACAACCCAATAATGAAAACAACACAAAATAAGTCCATGCTTCCTTAGGACTTCAACCATAGGTGGCTACCTTAGCTTCCCTTGAAGAGCCTCTTTAGACTTGCTTGTCCTTGCCTTTGTCCTTGCTTGGGCGCCCTAATTACAATTAAAAAGGGTAAGAATCACAACTCGTATCTATATAACAAAGTTGAGATCATAAAATAAATGATAGGGATGAAAATTTACCAACTGAAACAATCTTTCCAGCTTTGATATATCCCAGATATTTAGGGCAATTTCTCTTCCAATGCTTTATGCCATTACAATAATCACACTTGTCCTCGGTTGAGGCACCTTTCTTAGGCTTGGGTGAGCTATTCTCAACAGCTTTTCCCTTGCCTTTGTAGGTGGAGGGCTTCTTCCCCTAGTTAGCACTTTTCTTGAACTTCTTCTTACTCTTGCTATTGATGTTGAGTACATCCTTGGAGGTGCTAACATTTAGCCCCATATCTCTCTCGGCTTGCACAAGCATTTTGTGCAATTCATGGAGAAAGGTTTCATGTTTTGAATATTGTAGTTTACTCTAAATTGTACATATGATTTGATCTTACCCAAGGAATGTAAAAGTCGGTCAATAACGAGTTTTTCGAGAATGTCAACCCCTTGCTGTTTGAGAGTCTCGACATGCTCAATCAATTTGAGTACATGAGGGCTAACCTTTTGGCCCTCTCTTAAGTTCATGTCGAAAAATGTGGAAGCCGTCTCATATTGTATGATCCTAGGAACTTGTGAAAACATGGTGACAAGCTTCATGTAGATCTCATAGGCCGTGCTCATCGTTATGGCACTCCTTTGGAGATCGGCCTCCATTGAGAAGATCAAAACTTTTTTGATCGCGGCGGACTCCTTATGGTATGCTTCATAGGATCGCCTTGCGCTGGCGGTTGACCTCTCATTAGGTGCGGTGGGAGAGCCCTCGGTAAGGTAATGAATCTTGTCGTCACCCTCCGCGGCCAAGCGATGTTGCGCATCCCAATCGGCAAAATTTGCGCCATTCTTTTCAAACTTGAATTAATCCATGAAGGATCGAAGCCATGAGACGTTTGTGAGAGTTGGAGCGTTAGTGGTTGTTGTGTTGGATGAACTAGCCATTGCGATTTGAACCTACAAATTTTAGACCTAAAGGAAACATCAACATTTATCATTTTAAATACTTGTAAACATTTTAAACAAGTTTTAACATTTAAATAGTGAGCTTTACCCAACTATTATAAATGATTCCGAAATCCAAATTCATATCAACTTGAGCACGGTGAGTCGATTCATCCCAGATTAACAAAATACGGTGGATTAACTCTTTAATCGATTCTACATTAGAACTCTAGGTCGATAATATTACTTTAATATTTATCTTAAGCCCAGAACCCATGCGGCTACGTTCGTGAATACTTCCGTTGAGCTCAATCCAAATTTCAAAGTAATAACCTTTATTACCCTACTTACCCAATGTAGCAAGTTTAGCATCCCGGTGAGCCTAGCCTTCTTCCTTGTGAAATTGGGATTCATGGTTTCTACTATTTGGTAAGGTTTGATCTTATTAATTTATTATGAGAGGTCATGTCAATTTATTATCTATCTCGTTTAAGTGAACTAAATCGATGAATTAACGATAATTTTAATTGACACGGTTGAATACTCGATGAAATATGCACGTCATGTTATGGCGATTTGGCAATGCATGCAAACATATTAAATAAAATACAAGCATAAAGTTAAAATTCATAGTATGGCCTTTCCTATAATAGAAAATCATATAATCTATTACAAATTTGGAAAACAACTCCTTTGGTCCCTTGGACTTCATAAGCACGCCTCCCAAGGACACCATCTCTTTCGGAACGCCTTTCCGAATGACACCGTCTTTAGGAAACTCCGATATTAAAAATAATTGCAAAAATATATAATAAAAATTACAATAATTTCCTATTATACTTTTTTAAAATAAAATAATAATACAATAAAAGTGATACGAGATCACATTAAATTACAACTGAATCAATATTCCCTTACATTTCGGGCAATGTCGATTAAAACTAAGGCCATACAAGTATAAAATTACATAATTCAAAAAATTACATAAACAAAATATGACATAAAGGTGTTTCGAGAGAGGTTTCGGTAAGGTAACGAAGCTTGTCGTCATGTTCCGCGGCCAAGCAAAGTTGCGCATCCCAATCGACAAAATATGCGCCATTCTTTTCTAACTTGCATCGATCCATGAATGATCGAAGGCATGAGACATTTGTGAGAGTTGGAGCATTGGTGGTGGTGGATGAATTAGCATTTGCCATTGCGAATAAACAATATTAACTACAAATTTTAGACATAAAGGAAATGTCAACATTTATCATGTTACATACTTGTAAACATTTTAAAGAAGTTTTAACATTTAAATAGTGACCTCTACCCAACTATTATAAATGTTTTCCGAGATCCAAATTCATATCAACTTGGGCACGGTGTGCCGATTCATCTCTCTTTAACATAATTCGGTGGATTAACTCTTTAATCGATTCTACATTAGAACTCTCGGTCGATAATATTACTATAATATTTATCCTATGCCCGGAACACATGCGGCTACGGTCACGAATACTTCCGTTGAGCTCAATCCAAATTTCGAAATAATAACCTTTTTTACCCCACTTACCCAACGTAACAAGTTTAGCACCCCGGTGAGCCGAGCCTAGTTCCTTGCGAAATTAGGATTCAAGGGTTCTACATTTGGTAAGGCTTGATCTCAATTATTTATCATGAGAGGTCATGTCAATTTATTATCTATCTCGTTTAAGTGAACTAAATCGATGAATTAATGATAATTTTAATTGACATTGTCGAATACTCGATAAAATATGCATGTCATGTTATGGCGATTTGGCAATGCATGCAAACATATTAAATCAAATGCAAGCATAAAAGTAAAACTCCGAGTATGGCCTTTCCTACAATAGAAAATCATATATGTTGGAGTAGGTGTCCTCCACAATAGTGCGCCACATAATAAATCTTTTTAAGGAATATAATTGGGATATTTATTGACTATATATATGATTAGTCAGTTGATTAACGTAAATCAATAACGGTTGGCTGACTAGAGTTTGACGTTATTGTCGTTTGACGGCGGTGATCAACTGATCCCTTTCGGTCACACCTAAAGGATGAAATCCAAATAGTAACTAATTATTTGTATACGATACAGTTAATTAGTACATTACATATATTCGATATGTACGAGAGTTAATTGTTAGAAATTGAGTTATGAACTCAAATTCGATTAAGCTTTATTTTTCAATTATGCGATAATTGACTAATAAATTTATATCTTATTTTAATACGATTAAATAAGATTTAACTTAGTAATTAATCGTTAAATTACTAAATTAGTTGAGGTTTTGAGATAGAGGTAATTAGTTAATTATATTTACAAGGAGTTGTAAAATAAATTAACTAAGCATTGTGGGACCCATTATATATTGATATAATGGTAAAATATTACTTAAAATGTTAAGTACATATTATTTATTTAATTGAGTCATATAATTGTTATATGATCAAATTAACACTTAATTATACAAGATAATTAACCATATGATCAATAAGTATTTGTGAGACAAATATCAAAAATCAAAATGGATCCAACTAGGCCAAAATGGCCGGTTATGTTGTAGTTACAAAGGTGATGATTTTTGTTCTTGTTGTAACTCTTTAGTTACCATTTGAAAGTGACATAACAAGTAGAATACAATCATCATCTTTTCTACAACACTCCACTCTAATGCATGTGATCAAATTGAACAAAATAAGAGTCCAATTATGGACAATATGGTCCGGCCAAATGGCCTTTATAATGAACAATTGTTGTTCATTTTATACTACTTCATTTTGTGCAATTGTTATACTTCTTTCTAAAATTCTTCCTCTCACTAAAAACTCTCAAATAGTAATATTTACTAAGTATTACTAGTGTAGTAATATAGTCATAATATTAGTAGTATAATATCTATCTTATTATCTAGTTAATAATAAGGGTAGATTATTTGGGTTTATCTTGGTGCAACCTAGAGGAGATCTTCTACTTTGGAGATTGTTTGTGTTCATCCATATTTGTAGCTCAAGAACAACAAGAAGGAGTTCTTGTTGTGCCCTTATATTTTCCATATCAATGTGAGGAAATTTCTTCTCTTATATAAATGTCTTTATATGTGCATGCATGTTACATAGATCATTAAATACTAAATTAACAAGTAATTTAGAAACTAATTAGAGGAGTCTAATTAAGGTCTATGGACTTTCATGTGGTATCAGAGCTAGCTTGTAGCATGCATGTTCATTTTGGACATTTTTTATTAAAGTTATAAGATAACTAATAAATCAAATATTTTGAGTTAAAATACGATTCTGACAAAATGTTTTGGTGCATGTATACCTACTGACCTCAAAATGTTTGTGGTCAAATTTCGTGATTTTAGGGATTAATTTGCTATTTATTTTGATTTTTGGCGTTTAAACCGAGTTAACAAGCATTTTATGAGTTAAAAGTTAACTAAAAATAGTTGCATGTTGATTCTGGCCATGAAATTTTAATATGATCTCAAATGCATGTCTTACATATTGTATGTAAAATTTAGTGACTTTTACTTATGTATTGCATGTTTATTGATTTTTATACGATAAAAGTCGATAATATGAGATTATAATGTTCATAAAATTGAAACGTCCATTTATGGTCTTGAAATTTTTTTGTACATTTTACATTCTGATGTTTATACTCTTGGTGAAATTTCATAATTTGTTTCACTGTTTTACTATATCTAATGTTTTTATTTGATAAAACCATTAAATACAAAGCTATTTGTTCATAAAATTAATTTAAAACTTTTGAGCAAATGTTTTTTATTTTTATAGTTCCTGGACTTGTTCCAGAATGTACTAAAATTTTTGGTTTCAAATTTATGATGTTTATATTTTATTTTGGTTTTATTTCATAATTGTTATGATTAAACCGTAATATTTAGCAAATGAAATCAAATCGATCTAATTAATGATCAAAAAAATTAGTAGTGACTAATTTTGAGTTCTAAATCATTTTAGTTAATTATTTTGAATTTAAATGAGATTTAAATATTGATATTGATTTTTAATGGTTAAAAATCAATAAATCCCGGAAAATCGAGCTACAATGAGCATGAATTGAACTTAGGGCGATTTTGGCATGAATTTTGCAGCAATTTATTTTATTTATGGTTGAATGAATGAATGTCATTTATTTAATAATTTATGCAAATTTTGTACCTAGAATGGCCTAGTTATTTTTAGTGTTTTTTGTCAAACACAACCTTTAAAAAACTTTTTCTTCCAAACACCACCTTTAAAAAATGAAATTGTCAAACACAACCTTTAAAAAGATTTTTTTTGTCAAACACGGCATTTTGGGCGGGAACTCGACATTTTGGTCATAGTTTGTCACCTTGCAATTGAGTGATTTTCCGTTGATGTTTGAGATAGCAAACGAGGTCGATTTGAAGTGTTCTTAGACTCGTTGAAATGGTGGGAGTACAGGCTTTCCAGGGGTTATCAACACGGTGGTCAATGATGGCCTTATGTGTGGTCAATTTATGTGTAAAGTAAGGCGGGTCAAAGAGGATTCTTGTAAGTCTTGGTTTACAGCGGGTGGTCGGGGGTCTTTCGTGGGTCTTTTAATGGGGTTATAAAGCTTTGTTTGGTCTGACATTTGTTATGTAGGTATATGAGAGTACAAGGTAGGTCGTAGTTGTATTTTAACTGATGGTTGTTTGTTGAAAGTAATGTTTCGAGAAGAGTGAAGTGGAGGTGAAAACAAAACAAAAGAAAGTTGAAAGTATAATCTTTTGTGGGTCAATTTCCTCCTCTCGAACCACTACTTGCAACCAACGACCGGCACAAAAAAACACAACTACGACCTAAAATGTATTCCCCTCTACCTACTTATCAAGTTTCAAAACAAACAAAGCATCATAACCCAATTAAAAGACCCACGAAAAACCCCATGACCACCCGTTGTAAACCCAAATTTACAAGAACTCTCTTTGACCTGGCTTACTTTACACACAAATAGACCATATATAAGGCAATCTTTGACCACCGTGTTGATAACCGTTAGAAAGCCTTTACTTCCACCTTTCCAACGAGTCCAAGAACACTTCAAATCGACCTCATTTGCTATCTCAAACATCAACGAAAAATCACGCCATTGCAAGCTGTCAAACTATGATCAAAATGTTTAGTCCTCGCCCAAAATGTTGTGTTTGGCAAAAAGAATCTTTTTAAAGGTTGTGTTTGACAATTTCTTTTTTTAAAAGTGGTGTTTGGAAGAAAATGTTTTTTAAAGGTTGTGTCTGACAAAAAACCCTTATTTTTAATCGTTATTACCCGTAATGTAAGGGAATAACGGTTTGGTTGTAATTTTATTGCGATCTCGTATCGCCGGTTTGTATAATTTAATAATTTTATTTTATAGAATAAATGTATAATAGGAATTTGTATATTTCTATATTTTGTAATTATTTTTTTTGAAGACCGTGACTTCCCTCAAGACGGTGCCATTTTGGGAAGGTGTTCCAGTGAAGAGGCAAGGGACCAGGAGTTGGGTTTCCGAATTTGTACTATCTAGTTAATTTTGATTAGCTAGTGGCCATACTAGGATTTTATTATTGCTTGGTTGCTTGCTTTATTTCCGCTCATGCCAAAATCGTCACACATGCATTTTATTTACCGTTATTGTCAATTCAACGTTATTCACAATTCACCGACTTAGTTCACTTATCGGGAATTAATAACTAAATTGACAAGATCTCTCACATATTTAAAAATTGAGATTAGTCTTACCAATTAGTAACACCTATGAATCCCGTGTTCATTAGGGCTACCACGCTCGTGGGTCCCTTTTTTACCTCGGGTAAGTAGGGTGATACGATCACAAGCTAAAATTGGATTGGACTCAACGAGATAAGCGTTATCGTGGGACTAGGAGATGGATTTAGTTGAAATCCGTCAACCAAGAGTTCTAAGGGTAGAATTAGTCAAGTAATGGCTTACCATTTCTAGATAAAAGTAGCATGCGATGACTATTTTTTATTTCAAAGATGGGTCTTGGAATCATTTATATAATTTAGTGAGAGGTCATTATATGAATGCTTAACTTGTTAAAATGTTTTTCAATTAAATTAACAATGAATGTTTATATATTTCTTTTTGTTGTAGTTACCATATTCGCATAATGTCAACATCATCAAACGTTGCAACCTTGGGTAGAGACTCATGGTTGAGGTCCGTCATGTACAAGTGTGTCCTTAAGGATGACGGAAGTAACTTCGTTGAATGGGAATCAACGATCAAGAGCGCCGCGTTATCCGATAACGTGCTTCGCTACTTGGTCGAAGAGTCCCCCACCGAACCCGCGCCTAGATCGTCCGCGGTGGTTCGGGCCGAGTATGACCTTTATTTGAAGGTTGCTAATGACGTCAAGAATGTCTTGATTTGGTCAATCTTACCCAAACTCAAACTCCAATTGCTTCTCAATTCAATGCGATATTCACGTGATCACTTCGATGTTTTCGCAAGCCCCTCAAATTGTCCAATATGAGGCGATAACGAAATTCATTGACACTAAGCTTCAAAGGGGCCAAACAGTTGGCCCACACGTGCTCAAAATGGTTGAGCACGCGGACACCTTAGAGCGTCTAGGGTGCACAATTCCAAAGAATTTGGTGGTGGGTAAGATCCTTCATTCACTCTCACCTTAGTTCACCCAATTTAGGGTGAACTATAACATGAATGGCATGGACAAGAGTTTCCATGAACTCCATGCACTCCTCATCCAAGCGGAGAGGGACATGGAGGGTAGTGGGAGTGAACCCAAGGATGTTCTTTCCATGAAAATGAAGAACATGAACCTTGGGGTGAGGAAGGACAAGGGAAAGGGTAAGACTCTTTTCAAGAAATCCGGCAAGGGAAAGGGCAAGGTCTTTTATAAGGCCAAGCCCAAGGTCAAAAAACACGCGGAGGCGGATTGCTATTATTGTAATGGCAAAGGGCATTGGAAACGCAATTGCCCCAAATACTTGAAAGACAAGAAGGACGGTTGTGTGACAACGTCGGGTAAAATTCTTTCATCACTCTATATGATAGATATTAACTTTGCTAGTACATCTTCTTGGGTATTTGATACCGGTTGTGGTTCTCACCTTTGTAATCATGTACAAGGGCTGAGGGACGCGCAAGCACTAGCCAATGGTGACGTGGACCTGCGCATGGGAAATGGAGCTAAGGTAGCCCCAGTTTCCTGGGCAACCTTGTTTCTTCTTTTTGCTAATGGTTTATATTTGTATTTTCCAATAATTGCTGATTGATTGATTCCAACTCTTACCAAGAACATTATCTCATTTCCGCTGTTAGACATGGAAGGTTTTTCTTTTTGCATTAAACAATGTTGTACTTTTGCTTTTCATGAATGGTTTATGGCGAGGCCCATTTCTAATTGGAGGTATTAGTTCTACGATATTGCAACAGAGTCATCTGTAGAAAACAAGAAGCTCAAAACAGGTGAACCTAATCAATCATACCTTTGACATTGTCGTTTAAGGCACATAAACGAACGACGCATAAAGAGACTTGTTTCATCTAAAGTACTCAAACCATTCGATTACGAATCTTATGGTGTATGCGAATCTTGTCTTCTAGGCAAGATGACTCGTGCTCCTTTTACGGAAAAAGGGACACGAGCAAGTGAAGTATTAGGGCTTATACATACGGATGTATGCGGTCCAATGACTATCCAAGCTAGAGATGGTTATCACTACTTCATTACTTTTACCGACGACTTGAGTAGATATGGATATGTCTACTTGATGAGGCACAAAAGTGATGCTTTTGAAAAATTCGAAGAATTTCAAAATGAAGTAGAAACCAATTGAATAAAAAGATTAAAGCCCTACGATCCGATCGTGGTGGTGAATACTTGAACAATGAATTTGATTCACACCTAAAGGATTGTGGTATAGTATCACAATGGACTCCTCCTGGCACACCTCAATTAAATGGTGTGGCCGAAAGGAAAATCGACCTTTTAGATATGG